>JXCR01125357.1:92266-107775 GCA_002079205.1 Phalaenopsis hybrid cultivar
TCGAGCTCTGCTTGCGTTGGCTGCGATAATTGTGGTTGGCGACAGCTGTCTTCCACCTCCGACAATTGTTTTGCATTTTTCTTCTATTCTTTTCATCTTCTTTGCTTTTTGGGTCATCCCGGAACTGGTCCTTTTCTTTTTGAATAGTGGAGTTGTTGTTCCATTGGTTTAATGGACCCTGTTAATGAGTTTCCAACTTTATCATTAAATGTTGCTAAAGTTACAACACCAATGAGGGTCACTTATGCTGAGGCTATTGGAAGTTATGAACCACCCATTAAAGCTGACAAGTTGGTGTTCCCCCAACACTACCATGACCTTCTTGATGGTCGTGGTAGTTGTTCTTTTAAGGCTGGTAATTAAGGGGGTAAACATGCCTTATTTGTCACTCAAGCTGGAGTTAATGCCTTGGCCTTTTAAGTTTACCTTTGTGGGGAAGTTCTAACTTGGACACCTGATCCCGACTGTTTATATGCAACAATATAACAATGTATTTGATTATATTTTTCACTTATCTCTTCTTACTTTGCAATAGTACCAAAAAATTGATCTTTGAGAAAATATGAATTTAACTTTTTAACTTAATATATATTGGGATACTATGCAAGTATACATATCGTTATCAAGTAATATAGAACTTTCTGATTAAGCCCCGAATATTGAACCCACAGAGAGTGTTCACAATATGCACTTTTAAATAACAAACTTTCTATTTCAAAAAGACAATTACTTGAACTATAGATGTTTTTACAGTAATTAAAATTCAATTTTTTTTGGTTTTTTTGATATTTTGACAAAATAAAAACAACTTCTAAATATAACTTGAGTTTTTTGTAAAAGAAAAACACTAAATATGAAATATCTTTCTCCTTATCATGAATCAGTAATAAGTATAAGAATTATATTGTGGAAGTATTCAAATTGTGTTGTGTCAAATAAGAGCAATATTATTCTTTACCCTTACTAGAGATGCTATAAAGAACGTTGACTAATTTAAAGTTTGAATAGTTCTGAAGACCGGCTAGGCAAAGAAGTTACCAGCCCTCACTCTAGAGTTCCCTCGATTCCCTCCACCTGGGGGCTAACATCTCGTATCAGAACATAAAACAATAAACCAAGTTGGGGGCTTTAGCCTGTGACACTAAAGTTCTCTAACTCTAAACCCTTCGAAGATTACTTCCCTATTTATTTGCACTAAATTATATCAATTACATTCTCATTCATACAACCTCATGTGATTCTTTTCAATTGTTAACAGAGACAATACCAGCCCGGTTCTTACATGTTCTCATAACTTATTTTAGCATCTAGATAAGTCAGATCAAGAAGTAAATGAAGTACATGAAATTAAATCATCACAAATTCTTCCAACATTAAAAAATAATACTCTCTACAACTTTCATCCAACACTTTAATTACTTATCATTTTAAGGAGAAAGATAAAGAAAACTACTCAGAATCCGTCTCATCCAAAACTTAATTACTTATCATTTTAAGAAGAAAGATAAAGAAAACTACTCAAAATCTAACAGAAAATAAAACCACACTTTAATTTAAAAGTAGAAATCATTGTCAAATCAACAAGAAGTCTCGATTAAAACTAAAAGTAGTTTAAAAACAACGATAAAAACTTATCACAGATCCTCCACCAAACTCTTGAAGTTCCTTTGAATCTCTTCTCTCTTACAACACTCTTAACTCACATAATAGAACTAAAAATAAAAAGGATAAATTAAATTTGTGGTGCCCAAAAAATCTCTCCAAAATTTCCTCCACGAACTATTTCAAGAACTTCTCAGGACTCCCCCCTTTTTCTCTCAACTTCCTTCTTTTATAATTTTCCAAGAGGTGCCTCGGTATCTTTTCAAAATGTGTCCTGATTTAATGTATTTTCTAAGAGATGCCTCCTTTCACAAGTCTTTTAACCATATTTTTGTTTATAGTGGTCTTAACCACCCTCTTGAGCTAATAGGTGTCTCAAATATCCCTTCAAAATTCAGTAAAATGAATTAACCTGTCAAATAACTGTCTCTGGCGCTTAAGCGAGGGGCCCCTGATGCTTAGGTGTGGCCTTCTCTGTTTCACCGACGCTTAAGCATCGGATCTGACACTTAGGCACCAAAACACTTTTAGCACCATTTTTGCATTTTTGCTCCAAATTTGATCCTTTTTCACTCCTTTTAGCATTTTTCACTTTTTTACTTGTATCTGAAAGAATAACATACAAATACCTTCATTAAAGTGTAATATCTAAAAAATAGGTATAAAAATGTGTCTAAAATTACTATATATGTTAGGTGTATTAAAATCTCCCAAACTTAAAATGTTACTTGTCCTTAAGTGATAATTCAATCTTTAAAAACTGAATAAGTATCATATGTATATAAGTTTCTATAGAAGTTACTAAAATTTAGATTTAGAAATATAGTAGTCCAATTTAGAAAAAATATTTAGTAATATAGACCAACTTAAATTTTAGAAATTTTTAATGTTAAGAAATATGAAAATAGGAGTTCCTCTCCAATTCAGAAATATTATAGATTTTCCAAATATAGAATTTAGTCCTTTTATTATCTCCATTTAAATTTTTTTTTTAAGAATAACTTAAGCTTAAGAGTTTCTCAAGTCTTATATTTTAAAAAGATCAAATGTGGAACCAATTTTTGATTCGACAATAATCCTCAAGTTTCTTCTCCCTTATTTTTTTCTTTTTCTTTTTCTTTTTTTCCTTTTTTTTTCTTTTTCAGGCAAGGATTACTATATTTGGATAGGCCTTTAATAGTTTTGAATTCCACTTCTCCTTTTCTAAAGCAAAGTTTTGACATAAATCTTTTACTTATAAATATAATAGTAGTTTTGAAAATTATTCTTAATAAAAGAAATTTAAGTATTAAAAATAAAAGTCTAAATTTCTAAATTTTTCAAAAATATAATTTTTTTACTAAAGATAGTTACACTATATTTAACTTTTTCTACACTAAAAATTTTTAACTGAAAGTCTTTCTTCATTAGTATGAATTTTAACTAAATTTTCTTACTCATTTCTATAATCAAATTTTACTTCCCTAATATAATTAAAATTTTAATTAAATTTTCTTACTCATTTCTAAAATCAAATTTTAACATGATTTTTCTTTTCAAATCAAATTCACTTGTAGCACATTTGAGAACAAATAAAATTTTTAACAAGATTAAACAGTTTAGCAGCACATACATATAACCAGGAATAAAAATTTAAATAACATGCTTACAGGAATTTTTAAACCCTAATTATACAATTATAAAACTAAAAATAGGAGTAAAATTAATTTTTTTATCAATTTTCTATGATTTTAATTTTAATTCAACATGTGGAGATTCATTAGACTTCTAAGTAGTGGGTACAAACATAAAAATAAACAAACACACTAACTTTGATTTCACAGTCTAAACATAAAAAATACACACTAACAAGATAAAAGAAAAATACAGAGTATCAATCTTCTGAAATTAAATTTGAAAATTAAAGCTAGCAAGATTTTCAACTTTTTAAAAGACATAGAAATAAGTTCATTCCTAACTAACTAAAACACATTACTCAACACACAACAATAATTACTACCCTAGAATTTAAAACAAAATACTAAGAAAACACAAACATTACAATAACAATTAAACAAAAAATAAAAGTCTAACACATCACATAGTCTAAACAAGTACACAAACTCAAATGTCTCAAGTTCACACCATGTAGTCTATCACATATTACAAATATAAAAATAACTTAGTCCTCCTCATCATCTGAATCGCCGCTATTCCAGACATTTCTAGGCACATAATCAGGGAATCTTGGATATGAAGGAAATTCCACTCCTTGGTTACCCCTAATGAGGCTTTCTAACGATGAGTGAAATTTCTCCTCATAATCACTATGCCTTCTAGCATACCCATCAATATGATCTATAATTTTTTTTAAATTTCGTACCTTATTCGTGGTATAATTAATATTATCAATCATCCTCTGCAATAATTGATCTTGAGTTTCAGTAGAATCACTTCTAGAAGTAGATGCTCGTGAGGTAGATAGTCTCAATGTAGAAGCAACAGAGGTGGATGCAACAGACGTTGACATTCCATAACTTCTCGAAAATCCTCCTCTCCAACCAAAAATAGAGTGCTCAAAATACGATTTCACATTTATACTTGTAATTGGCTTTAGAGGCAGCAGCACTTCTTCCAAGCTATCATATCTCACACCAGCCGGCTCACATAAAGAAAAGATCAAGGAAGCAAATCCCAGACCGGCAGTAGTGGTGGCAGTGGCAGAACTGATGATAGTCCGATAAATCAAAGCTCCAATATTGATAAGCTTGCCTTCCTGAATACAACAATTCAATGTTGCTCTCTCCCTCGTAACTTCACTAAGACGATTCGTCTGTAACAGACAAGCTGAAATAAAGTAGTGTCATGCCTTCGATGGTGCACTTAACTTTGAAGTGGAAAAGTTGACTCTCCTCTCATTAGTAATTTTCCAGAGTCCCCTTCCGACTGTTAAATATGAAATAATCTCATCCAGTTCCATCTCAGTTGGACTATAGTTTGCATAAAAACATAAAGTATCAGGTAGTAAATGGTAGAACATATTGATTACCTCCGGTGAAAATGGTACCAATTTGCCTCTGACCATGACTCCATCCTCTTCCGCTTCAGGAAAGTTTGCATAAAACTCCCGTACTACAAATATTACAGCCATAGCAGAAAAAAAAACAGAATCTTTCCCATTATCAGCGAACGATCAAATCTTCTACAGATGCACCTTGATTTTTAAAACACCTCTCAGGAATCAATTTTTGGGAATATAGAGCATCATTAAATCTGTCCTGAGATTTTGAACTGACAAACTTGCTTGAATCAAAGTGGGTCTTTCCCTTATCTTCATTCTTGGGGCCATTTTACAAATTTCACAAAAATTCCACGATAACTTCAAAAATGAAGTCTAATCTACTAAACTTAACTCCTATAAGCATAAACTACACTTTCTATGAAATTTTTATAGATTTTTCTTCACTTTTCACCATGAATAGTGATTTTTTCGATTTTTCCGAATGTACTAAAAAAACATGATGAAAATCCAAAATTTTACATATAAGTGAAGCTCTTACCTTAAGAAATCCAAATCTAGCAAATTTGACTCAAATCCTCCAAGAAAACTCCACAAAAAGGTTCGCCTTGACTTCAAAATCGCAAACTCGAGAGGAAGAAGATGACGACAGAAGTAAAAATGATAATTTTTGGGGTTATTTTTCACTTTTAACCTTTCGCGGACCGGTTTTTGTGAACCAACACTTAAGCGCAAATAAGTGGCGCTTAGGCACCTGCCTCTCGGGTTACATCACACTTAAGCACGAGAATGTGGCTCTTAGGAACGAATGCACAATTTTTGACATTTTTGAACTTTAAGATAAATGCACTATTAGCCTAAGTATACCACCTCTAAATGGTCTTACAACACTTAAATGACTATTTTACTCTCCTCTAACTTTCCTCTCTCTCAAAATTCTTCAATATAACTAATTTGATTCAAGGCTAAAATAACACAAATTTTCACACAAAAAAACACATATATTCATTTACGAACTATTACATGCAACATTCAACACATCATTCTCATTCCAAAGAGTCTCGGATGAGAAAATTTTTCTAAATACAAACACTTAACAAACATACTCAATTTAACACATAAAAAACATAAAGAATAAAAAAAAGATTTAACACTAACACATAAAAACAACGACTCCTAACAAACAAACTCTAACACTAAACTTAATCCCATTCTTCATTTGTTGGAACAAATTCTTGTCTTTCATCAGTCTCTCCTTGGGCATTCGGAATATAGAGTTGATAAAACGGACGATGGAGACAAGCTCTAATACTATCTTGTTCAATCCAATTCTACTTAAGATACACCGCCTTATCCGCTTTTTCTATATAATTAGTATGGCTAAATTACATTTTTAATTGTCACCCAATATGCTCTAGATGTGCATTAATTTCATCTACCTTTATCTCAAGTAAAGCCACATTAGTCTCAATTTTGTTGATCTTTTCCGCTATTCCTTCAATACTAACGGCTAACAAACTGTTATACATCTTTTGTGCACTTTGACTAATGAATTTCTTCCTCATGACCTCTTCCTTTTCTTCAAATCTATCTCCCATGAAGAAATTTTCTCAAAATCTCTCTTTCTCTTAGACTTTTAGGGCTAAAAATGATTATGAGGTGAAATTCCATCACAAAACCCTTCTATTTATAGACTTAAATCCTTTTTAATAACCTCTAGGTATGTCCTAAAACTGCCATGACACGTTTAAGTTAACCAATTGGTAGTTGAAACTTCTAGAAATTGAATTTCGCACATGGTTTTTAACATCCACGCTTAAGCACCAAATATTGACGATTAAGCGCCAGTGCTCAATTTTGCAACAGTCAACTGAACGTCCAAATACTCATTCTAGCATGTCTAAATCATTAGATAAAGTCTTAAAATCAATACTAACACAAAATAGTCTAAAAAATACTACCCCAAATTTTCTTAATCACACACAAACAACATTGAAAATAAAAGCACACTGATAACTAAGGGTTGCCTCCCACAAAGCGTTTAGTTTTAAGTCATCAGCCAAACGTTACTAGTGCTTATTTTGGTTGACCCAACATCATTAAATCATTAAATTTATGTTAATCCCCTACAAAATAAGGTTTTAGTCTATGACCATTCACTTTAAATACTTTTTCAGTTTTAGGATCCTTGATATCCACAGCTCCAAAAGGATAAACTTTCATCACAACAAATGGGCATATCAACCTGGAATTAAATATGCCTGAAAATAACCTTAACCATGCATTGTATAGTAAAACTTGTTGCCTTGGCTGAAAATTTTTAGTAAGAATCCTTCGATCATGCCACATCTTCATCTTTTTTGTTTGTAAATCTTAGCACTCTCATAAGACTCGTTCCTTATCTCTTCAAGCTTATTTAATTGTAATAATCTTTTCTTACCAGCATCTTTCAAATTATAATTGAACTCTTTAATCGCCTTATATGATTTATGCTCGTTCAATTGGTAAATGACAAGCTTTCCCAAACATTATTCTATATGGGGACATTCCTATAGGAGTTTTGTATGCAGTCCTATAAGCCCAATAAGCTTAGTCAAGTGACTGACCAATCCATTTTTGTTGGATTCACAGATTTTTCCATAATCCTTTTAGTTTCCCAATTAGATAATTCAACCAAACCACTTGTTTGAGGATAATATGCAGTAGCAATTCTATGGTTTATATGATTTTTTTTTAATAATTTCTCCATTATGGCGTTTTTGAAATGACTTTCCCCATCAGTTGTGATAACTCTCGGCATCCCAAACTACAAAATATGTCTGTTTTCAAAAATTTTGCAACACATTGAGCATCACATCGAGGTAAAGTAACAACTTCTATCCATTTAGATACATAGTCCATTGCTAACAATATATATAAATTTCCAAAAGATGGTATAAATGATCTCATGAAATTTAATCCCCAAACATCAAATATTTCAACTTCTAGTATATAACTGAGGGGCATCTCATTTCTCCTAGAAATATTTCGTACTCGTTGACATCTATCACAAGTTTTGATATAAGCATTAAAATCTCTAAAGATTGTAGGCCAATGAAATCTTGATTGGAACATTTTGTGTACTGTTTTATCAACACCAAAATGTCCCCCAAAATCACAATTATGATATTTTTGGATAATTTCATAAGTTTCTTCTAAAGGGACANGAGCTTATAATTTCTTAATTATATTTATTTTTCATAATGCAAATTTGACGTACAACATTTGCTGAATATTTTCTCGGTGATATTGGAAAATGTATTTTAAGGAAATAATTTCGTTTTTGAAGTTTGCTATTCAATTGAATGCACTCAAGTATTAATATGAATTTTGAACTCCCTAAAAATATTTGCAAAATTTCTTATTTTAATGATTTCAATTTTCTGCAAATAATATTAGCTTTATGGAAGATCTACATGCCTACCACTTAATTTCTAGGTATTAACATAACTAACACGAGCTTCAATTCTTGTATATATGCGAGGTTATCCATGAATAAGAATATATTTAACTTCTTAGAAATTAAAATGCTGTCCGATTTTTTATGTGCTATGAACGATTCAATGAATATAAAAATACAAAGTATACTTTAGAGTTAGATATGTAAATACAAAAAATTAGGCGGCATGTATGTAAATGCCCCTACTAAGGAATACATTTTCTTATAAAGCTATCAAATTGGCTTGGATGATCTACTTTTGTGTAAGAAATTTGAAGGAGCATTCTCTCTTTACAATCCTTCTCAATTCTCTCTTAGAAGTGTAATGATGAAGAAATATCTCACATTTCCTCTCCTCTTACAACCATAGAAGAAAATCTCCTATTCTCTTCTCTTGCCTCTCACACCAACTTTCTCTCTCTCTCCCTTTCTCGTCCCTCTATTTTATTTTTGGGCTGTCTCCTTTGAAATGAATTCTAAATTCCCTCCAAAAAGTTTACTCTTTTGAATTCAAAAGATATGTCATTTGATCCAAAAGACATATCCCTTCATAAAAGAACCTTCAAAAGTGTCTAAATGCATTGAATTACTCCAATAGGTGTGCAGAACAAGCGTCACTTTGAAAATTTGCGCAAAATTCATCTCGAACAGCCTTAATTTGCAAAAAGTTGTCTCTGGCACATCATGCGCTAGTTTTTTATAAAATGGCAAATCATGCGCCAAAATCCCAAAATTCACTATTTTGGCTCCAAATTTTGTCTTTTTCGTTCTTTTTGCTCCAAATGCCTAAAAATGATATTCCTGCAATAAAAACATGAAAATATTATTTTTAAAGTGCAATCCCACAAAAAATAAGCATAAAATATGTACTTAAAATTGTATATTATTTTGGTGTATCAGTCATCGAGCATTATTCTGCATAAAAATTACACACTTAGGGTTTTCGTGCATGAAAAGTGGTCTCACATAGAACTTTTTCATTAAGTCATTATTTTTGAAAGTGGGTCTTGCCATTGCATCCATCTCATCAAAACCTTTCAAATGAGCCCCTCTGCTCTCAAATCTGACCTTGTTTGAAGAAATTGAAGTCCAAATCCCCCTCTCCTCTAAAAAATTAACTTCTCAATGAATATAATTTCAAATTCCACTCATTTTCCCCCATATTCCTCTATGAAACAAGAATTCCTCTTCCCACCTTTCCAAAAATTTTAAATCCTCCCCAATCCCCTCCTTTAACCCAAATTTCACCTCTTCCTTCCATAAAAGACATCCAAAATTTCCATCAAAACCTATCCTAAGTCCCTTAGCTGAAACCAAAAAGCCCCCATATTCAACTTTATAAATCATAAGCCCCTCTCCTCAAGCAAAACAAAAAATCCCCTTCCCCTTAAACCCTAGTTAAAAATCCTATCTCCTTCTCTCTCTTGGTCAAAATCTTCTCAAACCTCCCCTTTCTATCACCATGCCATAAGGTCAAGGCAAGAACATCAAGGCAAAGGAGGATAAAAAAAAGGAAGATATACATGAAAGCATATGGCTTTTATGTATATTGAAAATCTCATTTCTTTTAAGGAAATCAGAAGTCTACATCGACAAAAGCACCCAAATTAAAAATTTAATCTACTTAATCTTTCAAAATCGTACTATTTCCCAATCTTAACCATACTATAACCTCACTTCAACACCTAACTAAGCCTTAATCCCTTATTGTTACCTTTGGCCGAAATTAAAACACATTGATTAACTCCAAATCCATTAATTAAATCATCACCCCACCAAATTAAAAAACTCATTAGCTTAATTAATTAATAAATATCTTAACTAAATAATAAATTTACTAATTAAGATAGTAATTACTTAAATGAACATAAATTAATTAAATTACTTGGTAATCACTTAATTAGATATTAAACCTACCTAATTAACCTACTAAATAATCAATTAAATAAATAATAATCCAAATTAAACATTAATCACTAAACTTGGTTAAATAATGACGCAATAAAAACTTGAATTTTTTAAATAAATCATTAATCATCTAAAAAATTGATGAAAATATTAAACAATATAATTAAAACATTTATTAATGAATTAATCAACTATATAATTAACTTAATTATAATATAAATCAATTCATAAAATTCATAATAAGCTCACAAAATTTTTTTAACCAATTTAATAATAAAAAGGCTTTAGTACATCTTTTAAAAATTAATTTAATGAACAATTAATAAATTAATTCAATAATTCACACAATATATATATAAACTAATAAATATTTAATATTTTTCTTTTTTTCTTCTTTTTTATATAAAACTAATAAATATTTAATTAATCAATTAAAATAATTAATTAATGAAATTTAAATTAAATAATTAAAAAATTAATTAACGCACCAACTTTTAAATTAAATCATTGAAATATTTAATTAATTCATTAAATAACTAATTAGCAAAGAAAAATAATTTATAAATAAAACACAAAATTTATCTGTCAATATAATTAGTTAATTACTGAAATATTCAATTGATTCATAAAACACTTAACTAGTTTATTAAAATAATTATTAATGCAAGAGACAAAAAATAATTAATTCACTCATTAAATACTTGAACACTTAAATTTATTTAATAAATTAATTGGTTAATTCACCAAACCAAAATCCAAGCCTACCCTATAAAAATATGTATGATAAAGAAAGATGAAGGTAGGGAGGACAATAAGGTTATGCACGCACGTGTGTGTTTATGTGTATTAGTGTTTATTTTTTGAGTTTAAATGGTGTGTATGTTTATCGGGTGCTTACAAGTGTGCTAATATATACTAATGAATGAGTGTTTGTAAATGTGCATAAGTGAACATGTGAATATGTGTGAGTGTGCTAGGTGGTTTAATTATCAATACTAACTTTAGTCTAGTTTCATTTACATAGAATTTAGAATAATGAAACTATATTTTTCTTTTCTCAAAAATTTTTGTAATTTCATATTAATTCCACATTTCTCAAATTTAAAAGTGTAACAGTTCAATATATATTATCGAGGACAAATAAATTTAAATTCTTACATTGATTTTTCTCCTTTCCAAACTTAATTTTTAGCCTATAAAAGAATTCAAAGCATGAATATAAGTAGGTAAAAAATTTATAGACATACTTCCTACAACATGTAACAGATTTAAGAAGAGTACACATATACGCAGTAACAAGTATATCAAATCTAATAGTGGTGAAATAAAACTACATAAAAGAAAGTCTAAATATATCCACTAATAAATAGAAATGAACTCACAATAGCGAAGTATATGCCGATTAAGAGAGTATAATAGTGGTAGCAGCAAATAACAAAATACATCCCAGTACATCCATAAACATAACAACAAGAAAACTATATAAAATCAAACCTCCTCCTCCTCCTCCTCCTCCTCCTCCTCATCATCATCATCATCATCATCTTCCTTTTTCTTAAATTCTTCTTTCTCTGAATCCTCCTCTATCAACTAGCTCTACTCCTACAGCTAGTAAGGAAGGCATGTCGGGAACTCCATTGAGTTGTCCCCAATCCATCGGCTCCTTCAATACATTTCTAACTAAGAAACATATGCACATTAGCTTGAGGTGGAAGATTGAGAGAACTCTCTTTGAGCTAAAAACAACATGTTTATCATTTAAAATCTCATTAGCTTTAGACATGGTCTTCAAAGGATGAAGCAGCTCCTCCCACCCCTCAAATGTAACATTTGACTGCTGACAAAGGGAAAAAATAGTGGAAAGGTTTCCTAACCCTAAATTGGATCTCCCTTTGTAGTATTGAGAATAGAGTGATAAATCAAAGCCCCAATATCAATGGATTTCATGGTTTAAATGCAGAAATTGAGAGCCGCCCTCTCTTTTGTCACCTCACTCAAATTGGTTGAGGGTAGGATCCTAACAGAAATGAATTAATGCTAAGCCATGGAAAGTGCATTAAGTTTAGAGAAAGAAAAATAAACCTTATGCTCATTCCTCACCATCCAAGTCCCTCTTCCACTAGTTAAGAAATTGATAATTTCATTGAGGTTAGAATGAGAAGGGCAAAGTTGGAGTAGTAACTCTTTGGGACATCTCCCAATGAAAACAACACATTGATGCACGAAGGGGAGATATCTACTCACTTCTCCCACACATATGTAGAATCTACAAAGCCCTTAAGGAAGTTGGCGTAAATCTCCTGAACTATAGGAACTACAATTGCACAAGTGTTGTAGCAGAAAGCCTCCCACTTATGTCTTGCATTCATACTCTCCACCGCCCCTCTGGGGTTAATAAAACCCAACTCAACAATCAATTTCCTTGCTACCAAATGATCATTGTAATGCTCTTGAGCTTTGGAGCTTGCAAATTTCTTTATATTAAACGAAGAACCGCCTTTGCTGCTATTAGTTTTCGGACCCATGGAAGAGTAGGGATGATGAAAATACATAGGAATGAGGTAGAAAGTGATGGTGGATTCACACAATAAGAAAGTTATGGGCTAAGTCAAACTTTCACAAAGAAATCTCCAAATAACCCAAAATCAAAAAAATTCTCAGATGAAGAAGAAAAATTAAGCTTAGGAAGCAAAATTTACCTCATAGAAATGATTTCCACTCTCCAAAGCTTCACAAAGAAAGCACAAATGAAAGATATTGGGAAGCTCTAGGTATCGCCTCTATATCATTGAAGGAGTGATGGGCAGGAGAAGTTGAGAATATGTGTTGACCTCATTTTTGGTTGAGGTCTAGAAAACTTCTTTAGTAGCCTAGGTCTACCCATAGGACTTTTCTATTGACTAGTCTTAGAAAATTAGAAGAGGTACCCCACCATTAGAAATTCAAAACTCTTCTTTTTATTCAACTTGAAATTCCACATATTGATCTTAACCTCTAGCATTTAGTAGGTAAGATCATTATAAAAGAATTCAAGAAGAGTCCCTATAGGATTACTTGGCTTTAGGGTCAACATTGGGTGTTGACTTGGAACTAGGATACACCATATCTTTACAATATATTGATTCATGGTTCATCTAGAATGGATATCTATCCAATTCTATGTGAAATGCCTAATTTGGTCTTTTGCCCCTAGGCACCCTCGAATTACCTAACTGCCCTTGGGACCCAAATTTGGCTAATATTCCCAAATTTTGCCAAAATACCAAATTGCTTTAACTTCCCTTGGGACCCAAATTTGGCTAATATTCCCAAATTATGCCAAAATACCCAAAATTGATCAAAAGACCGAAATTTGGCTAATATTCCCAAATTTTGCCAAAATACCCAAAATTAATCAAAACCCATCAATTCATGTAGAATGTTTAACTTGGTCTTTTGCCCCTAGGCATCTCAAAATTACCTAACTGCCCTTGGGACCCAAATTTGCCTCTCTTGCCCCTAGGCACCTCCAAATTACCTAACTGCCCTTGGTACCCAAATTTGGCTAATGCTTTTGCCCCTAGGCACCTCCAAATTACCTAACTGCCCTTGGGACCCAAATTTGGCTAATATATTTTGTCCCTAGGCACCTCCAAATTACCTAACTGCCCTTGGGACCCAAATTTGGCTAATATTCACAAATTTTGCCAAAATACCCAAAATTAATCAAAACCCATTTCAAACATCTTGAATACATCTACAATTTGTCAAAATACCCAAAATTGATCAAAACCCATTTTAAATACCTTGAATACATCCAAATTTGTCAAATGACCAAATTACCAAGATACCCCTCCGGACCCAAAATTCAAAAAATTCCAAAAATGCCCAATAAATCCCAATAAATCCAAACTATTCCCATGCCCAAATTCTAAAAAATTCTAAAAATTTCCAATAAATCCCAATAAATCCAAAATATTCTCAATTTCATTTTGTCCAACTACATTCAAATTTGTCAAAATTTCTAAAAATGGCCAAATTACCAAGATACCCCTCCATGACTCAAAAACAAAAAAAATTCCAAAAATTCCCAATAAATCCCCATAAATCCAAAATATTCCAAATTTCATTTTAAAAAATTCCAAAAATTCCCAATAAATCCCAATAGATCCAAAATATTCCCAATTTCATTTTGTCCAACTACACCTTGGTCAAATTTGGTCAATTTGACCATCTTTGANCTATCAACTCATCAATTCTCAAGGAGAAAGGCGTATGCTTCCAATAAACGGACGATATCTGAAAGCCTACTACGCATGGGTAAATTTTTGAAAAAAGCCTTTAAGAAGATAATAAATGTACTTGCCCCAACACATGTGTAAACCCTATGGTGCCATTTTTACTGCCCATCATAAGCTTTAACCATGNTTAACCCATGGTTAAGCTTGATATTTATCCCATGGGTGAATTTTTGAAAAAAAGGATTTAAAGAGATAATNTGGCTTGGGTTAAGATAGCTAACCAAGGTTTGTGGCATGGTTAAAGCTTATGATGGGCAGCAAAATGGCACCATAGGGTATGGACATGTGTCTTTGATTTAACCTCNTAGGTGGCCTCTTGGCATGAATTTGGGCTTTCACCATGTGGGGGCTCACGGTTTTGGATTTTAGCTTGGGTTANCTGAGGTGGCCCCTTCGCATGAGTTTGGGTTTTAACCATGTGGGGCTCACTGTTTTGGGTTTTTGGCTTGGGTTAAGGTAGCTAACCAAGGTTTGGACCATGGTTAAAGCTTANATTAAAACCCAAATGCATGCCAAGGAGCCACCTCAGCTCAAATTGAGCTGAGGACCCCTGTGCTAAAACCCAAATTCATGCCAAGATGCCACCTCAGCTCAAATTGAGCTGTGGACCCCTCTGCTTGACACCTAAGTAGTGGGGCTAAGCTCTCAAATGGCCAGCTAAGCTCCCNATAATAAAAGAGTTAAATCAAAGTACTTGCCCCAACACATGTCTCAACCCTATTGTGCCATTTTTACTGTCCATTATAAGCTTTAACCATGGTCCAAGCCCTGGTCAGCCACCCTAACCCAAGCTANTCAAGAGGCCACCTCGGCTCAAATTGAGCTGAGGACCCCTCTGCTTGACACCTAAGCAGTGGGGCTAAGCTCTCCAATGGCCAGCTAAGCTCCCCTTTGGCCATTTTCTATAAAATCCACCCCTCACGGCCATGGAGGGTGTGGTAAAAATTTTCTTACTGAGGCCTTCCAAACTCCATGTTGAGCTTCTCTGAGGGACCCTTAGCACATCCCAATCCATTTGCCCCCTTCAATTTTACCACAGAGAGCCAATTTTGAGTTCAAATCCTTGCCCAAAACCAGGACAAAACCCAATCCCAACTTACACACCACCAAACTCCCAATTNAATTTTTCACCAAGGCCTTTCAAACTCCCCTTAGAGCTTCCCTGAGGGACCCTTAGCACTTCCCAATCCATTTCCCCCTCTCAATTTCACCACAGAGAGCCAATTTTGAGCTCAAATTCTTG
>JXCR01125357.1:107857-191775 GCA_002079205.1 Phalaenopsis hybrid cultivar
CCCAATAGATTGGTCCTACACCTTCACAAGAGTGAAATAAGCAAAAGCCCCATGAAATCCCCCTTCCACAGAGCCTCTACCATAGCTCTCAACCAACACCCAAAATCGGCNCGGCCATGGAGGGGGTGGTAAAAATTTTCTTACTGAGGCCTCCCAAACTCCCTGTTGAGCTTCAGCCATGGAGGGTGTGGTAAAAATTTTCTTACTGAGGCCTCCCAAACTCCCTGTTGAGCTTCTTTTTGAGCTCAAGCACATCCCAATCCATTTCCCCCTCTCAATTCCACCACAGAGAGCCAATTTTGAGCTCAAACCCTTGCTCGAAACCAGAACAAACTCCAATCTCCACCTACACAGCCCCAAATCCTAAATTGACTGGTCCTACACCTTCATAAGAGTGAAAGAAGCTAAAGCCCCATCAAACTACCTTTCCACAGAGCCTCTACCATAGCCCTCAACCAACACCTGAAATGGGCTGTGGTCGAATTCATACNATTGAACTTTAATGAAATGTATTTTTGATTTTTTTTATTATAGGTACACTAAATGGAACAAATGAAGCAAATAGAACAAAAATGGAGCAAATTAGAGTGAAATGAAGCAAAAAGGCCAATGTTGATCTGGCGCCTAGGTGCTACACAACAGAGAGCCTAGGGGTTCTAAAGGTTGTAAGCATTGCATCTTTCAAAGCCATCTTGATCTAATTGTACAGAGTTGTTCCATTCATAAAGGAGAAAATCTCATGTGATGATGCAATGTCCACCATTAGCTCTGGTATTGGCAAAGAAAACTCATCCTTTGGGTATGCTTTATTCAAGTCCATAAAATTGACACACACCCAAATTTGTCCATTTTTCTTTTTAACCAGTATAAATTTGGCTAACCATTTGAGATATTGCTCCTCTTGCACAAAGTCAACGTCTATTAATTTCCTTACCTCGATTGTGACTTGTTATTCTCTTTCAAGTCTCCTTTTTTTGGGAGCTTCTTTCACTGAGGTTATACTTGTCCAGTCCAAGCTTGTGAACTATAATTTCCAGAGACAATCCTGGCATTTCATCGTAACTCCAAGCAAAGCAATCCTTGAATTCTGATAGTAACTTGATTAAATCCGTAGACTCTTCCTTATTGAGTAGAGAACTTATGAAGGTAGGTCAGGGCTGCTCCTCAGTCTCGAGATTAACCTCCTTTAATATGTCAAATATTATTTTAATTTCTTCTTCAAATTGTGGCGGAGCGTCACCTATCGGAGAATCTTTAGAATCATCTTTAGCGCAAGGCAACCCTCTTCCAACCCACTAGTAACAACCATACAAAATTTTGAATCGTAGATTAGTCATATCGTTCCAAATCTGACACCTTCTTTTGAGTTGAGAGCTTGAACTTTAATGTTCCATAATTTGTCAAAAAGATGTAATTTGTCCTTCAACATTTTCTTTGGCGCACAACCCTGTTGAATCATTTTTTAAACACAAAGAAGTAATACCCAACTAGTAATTCCATTGATTCATTAGAAATAACTTCTCCTAAGTTTACATGAGTTTCCAAATTAGGAGAAGAAGAATCACGTTAAATTTGATCAGTTTCAAACCAACATCCTGGACTTCTTTGACCTTTAGACTCTCGACCTTTTAGAGGTGAATCAGAGTTAAGGTCATGGCTTGTACGTAGTCGTTGATTTGATCATACATCTACTCATATTCATTTTTCTTTGTATCCTCCAAGGAGATCTTAAATTGGACTTCTTCTTATTTTGCTGTCATTGTATGTTTTTCAGAGTTATCTTCCTCAAAGCTTCCTTCCACATCAATGTTTATGGTTAGAATCTTCTGTTCAACAATCTTGCTAATTTTTCCTTGCCCGTGTCCCCAGCTTTGATCTCGGATGTGTGGGCTAAAAGAACCTCCACAGACTCATTAGAAAGGAATGGTGGGAGATCATTGAATCCGAGTCGAATGATCCCTTTTTTACGATCCTTTTGAATCTTCAATTTTATTTGACATAATTTCTCAAGAAAAGACATTCTTCTTTGGAGGAGCATAGTAGGTGGCGTTTTTGTGGATGCCTACTTCATGTACTGAGAACGGTTGTAGGTATCCTTTGATGCAGTGTTCTTATTCTTCTTTGTAATGCTTGATGCACTGGTGCAGCGATGACGTGACCATATTATGTTCGTGAATCCACGGTCAACCATGCAAAGCATTGAATGAGGTTTTTTTCTCGATGATATGGAACTTAGTGGTTGTTACTAGCTCACCAACCTTCATGAGTAGTGTAATCAATTCAAGTGCTATTTCTCCTTTTTAATTAAATCCTCTTAACATCATTATATCGGCGGAAAGTTCATGAGCATCAATGTCTAAATATGCTAACATTCGTGGACTCATTAAGTTGAGAGACACCCATGGATTGACCAAAACTTTGAAAAGTACAGATTTGTTGATTTTGACAAAAATGTAGAGCGGTCAATTGTGGTTGGTAGTACCAAGTAGCAAGTTCATCAATGAAAGTTACCCCAGGCTCTTCCTTTAATGAAAAAACTTCATCCATAGATGNATATTTATTGTCTCTAATTTTATGTGAAGCTTTAATTATTTTCTTAATGTGCGCCACGTGATAAGAGCACGCCTCAATAGGTGTAGTTGGTCTTCCTCAACCACCAAATTTTGTATTTTGGCTCGAAAGGTATTTCTTTCCGAGCTCAACTCCAATCAGCTCTTTATTTTTTCACACAAACATCCAAACATCCGAATATATAAAATCATAAAATCAGGACCCCTTTTTCCGAATATGAAACCATCAATCATTAGGCCAAAACGACTTGTTACCCAGCCCTACATCTGTCTCTATTTGTCGTATTAACAGAGAACATTTGACTTTAGGAAGCTCATGAATTATGATTTATTAGAATTTGGTCATTGATATAATTAGTGCATGATTACTTGTGAAATTGACTATTAAAAATTGAACTTTTGAATGAAAGTTCTTGTTTTCGTAATCATTTTTAAAATAACAATAAGTTGTTTCATTGGTTTAGTAATGACATCAATAATGTGATGATCATGATTTAGACTAAAAATGAAACATGTACGAGCTGGATTAAACAAATCGTCTTCGATCATAAAAGTTGAGGGCTTGTATGTGATCAATTTTGTTATTTATTTATTTTTTTTTCCTTTTATTTAAAAAATATATTTTGAGTTTTACATATTTTTTATATATTATTACTGCAAATAAATTAAAATTAAAGATGATTAAATAGTCTGTAGGGACGAGGGTGGAGACGCTGCTTATGATTTTTCATTTATGTTTTTCTTGGCGCTCGTAAAAATACATATATTTCATCGTATGTAATTTTTTGACTCATCCCTGGAGTAGGGTTGTCAAAAAAGGTCGTTGTTCGCGAACAATTCGTGTTCGATTCTACAATGAGTTTGTGTTTGATTCGTTCGATGAATAAACGGCACGAACGTGAACAAATTATTTTCGTTCGATTAGTTAAACGAACCAAACATGAACAGTGATGCGTTCGTTCGTGTTTGAATTGTTATTGTTCTAAATATAAAATAATTTGAAATAATTATATATATATATATATATATATATATATATATATATATATATATATATANAGCTCGTGTTTGGCTCGTTCGTTAAGAAACGTACACGAACAGTGACTTCACAAACAATTTTGAACACGAGCCTATTTCAAACAAACTAAATTTCAAATGAACCGAACGCGAACACAAGCTCTATTCGTTCGTGTTCGATTCATTTACACCCCTATCCCTGAGGTTCAAAGAGTCACGCCAAAATTCACATTAAACATTATGTGCTACAATTAAATTCACTCATAATGCTAAAGTATTATGGAAAAAAGTATACAATCGAAGTGCTAACTTCTATAGTTATGGTTATTATTATTTTTTTATTATTTGATTTGTTTATTTTTATTGTTTCTTTCACAATATTTTAATATTTATTATATTTATGTTAATATTTGATGGTCTGTGTGAATTCTCATTTTTAACAAGTGAGCAAAATATTATTATCAAAATAAATTTTGGTCATTCAATTCAATTGGTCCAAACCAGTCGTATGCATATCCCTAACCTTGAGTTAAGGTAATATAAGCATGATCAATCATTTTTAGATGATAAGAGAATAAAAAGACTCATCTTGGCAAAATACTGTCACGGAGAAGTTATCTTAGTCCCTCGTTATCACCACTCAGAGTTAGATCATATTTCTTGGCACATATCATTCGAGTCAACACTAGTTATCTTTCGAAGGTCATGCATTGAAAGATGAAATGCTCTAAGGAGTCATATGTTTAGTGAAGCTCGACAAGTTTCCAATCACTTATAATAACAAAAACTGCATAATCAAGGCGTAAATATTCAATAACTTCATCTATTTTAAGGAATTAACAAATATGATATTCATTAATGGTGTGTATGGGGCTTATGGAGTCATGGTTGGTATTGTGCTCAAAACCCAAACAAGGATAACACTCCCACATTTACTCGTGCTTGTATCAAGGTGATCAATGAATAGGTCGAATATAATGCTTTAATGGCCAATCTAAGATTTTGTCTTAGTGTGGGCATTAGGGTTGATGCATGTCGGAAGGTTTGCAGTGGTTAGAGTGGTTATTTAGCACCTTAGCATTACATGAAAATCCAACTCACTCAAATAATTAAAGAGTAGTAAGTAGGAAATACCTTGACTTGTTTTATGGGCAAACCCCTTGAAAGTGGAAAAATACATGGGGTCTAGCTCAATTGAAATAATCCACTACGAATAGTCAGTACACATGTCCACTTTTCTCCTGAATTATGACAGATGAGGATGTAAAGTTGATCATTATATATGTGCAAGACAGTTATAGTTTCAGTTTGTCGTATAAGTCGTAGTTGAAATTCAAGGTAGTAATTGGTTATGCGTGCAATAGAATGTTACTTCAGAAGTGTTGTTGGTCACTGTTGACCTCACTTTTGGTTGAGGTCTAGAAAACTTCTTCAGTAGCCTAGGTCTAGCCATATGACTNTATCTCCTACACCAAATGCCATATTTAATTGGGCCAATTGGCATGCCCAAACTAGCCCAAACACAAGGTTTGGTCACATGCACCTTTTTGGGCTTATGGTCAAATCTAAATCAATTGAGCTTGNAATACCCCACATGATTAGCCAATATTGTACTAGTTAAGAAGAAAAATGGTCAAATATGTGCATGTGTTGACTTCAGGGACCTAAACAAAGCATGTCTAAAAGATGAATATCTAGTGTCGATACCAGAATTGATGATGGACATCACATCGACACATGAGATTTTATCTTTCATGGATGGATCGTCAGGATATAACCAAATCGAGATGGCTTCAGAGGATGCAGAACTTACAACTTTCAGGACACCGATTAGAATATTTTGCTACACAGTAATGACATTGAAGAACGTCAGAGCAACATACCAACAAGCTATGATGAAGATCTTTGACGACCTCATTCACAATAAAGTGGAANCAATTTCGGCGGCAGACAACTTCCAACGGGCAACTTCTTAACCAAAAATAGTGTCGACAACTCCTGGCAACTCCGTTGGGGGAGAGCTTTTCTCTTCATTTAAATTAGAAAATATTATCCTCATAACATCGGTAATGTGTCCACATCCCTCTTGAACCAAATTACCCTTCTTCCGTTGACATGCTTTACTATTTCTGTCTTGGGAAAGTACGATGAACTCTTTGAACTTTGTGACCGTCTGTTTAATCACCTTTGAACAGGGAAGTTCAAGAGGTCATTAAGGACTTTTTAATCCTTATGTGGAGTCGGACCCCAAATGGATGTGTTGGTGGAACACCTGCGCATTGTGCAGTGTTAAGTTAGTCCTGCACTAGGTTCTGAACTTGACTTTTTCCATTTCGAGTTTGATTTGCTATTTTTTTTAGTTAAATGGAACTGTGTCGTGCTACATGTGCTCTTTAATTTTCCTTATATTATTTAAACCTTTCTACTTTCAAATTACTTTTATTTAAATTTCAAAATCTCTAAAAATTAATTAAAGACTTATTCGGTTTATAGATCGACCTCTGTTAATTTTTAGTGCTCGCACTAAGATTACAAGGTATTGGCCAAATAGCTAACCTTAGAGCTTTCTTTCTTTGATGCTGTTATAATGGCGTTCTCGACGCCCAATTTTTGTTGCAACCTGCTGCGAGCCGTAACGCCAGCAATGTCGCTCCCACATTAAAGTTTAGTATGAGATTTGAAGGTGTTGAGGTTGTCCTTGAGAATGCCCCATTTGTCATAATGAAAGTTGCTGCTCTAGAGGTTCAGAAACCGTCTGTTGAATTTAACCTAAACTGCCCTAAGGACTTCCATTCTTACAAGAAGGTCAAGACTACTGCCACCACGACACCTACTAATCCCGACTGTTTATATGCAACAGTATAACAATAGCATTTGATTATATTTTTCACTTATATTTTCTTATTTTCCAACAAAACCAAAAAAACTTGATCCTAAAGAAAAATAAGAATTTAACATTTTACTTTATATATATATTGAGATACTACACAAGTATATGTATTGTTATTAAGTAGTATAGGACTTTTTGATTAAGACCTGAATATCAAACCCACAGACAATTTATGCAATATGCACTTAGGAAAACTTTCTACTTTTAAAAAGACAACTATTTAAACTATAGATGTTTTTGCAGGAACAAAATTTTAAATATTTTTTTTGTATTTTTTTATATTTTGATAAAACAGTAAAAACTTAAAAAGATAACTAGAGTTCCTGTCGAGGAAAATCACTTAATATAAAAATATCTTTCTCCTTATCATGAATCAGTAATAAGTATAGGAATTCTGTTGTGAAAGTATGTAAATTGTGTTGTGCCAAATAGGAGCAATAATATTCTTTACCCTTAGTAGAGATGCTACGAAAAACATTGGTTGATCTAAAGTTTGAATAGTTCTGAAGACCGGTTTGGCAGGGAAGATACCAGCTCTCACTCTAGAGTACTCTTGATTCCCTCCACTTGGGGGCTAACATCTCGTATCAGAATCTAAAACAATAAACCAAGTTGGGGGCTTTAACCTGTCACTTTAAAGTCTTCTAACTCTACACTTCAATGAATATTTCCCCATTTTTTTGCACTCAATCATATGAACTACATTCTCATTCATACAACCTCATGTGAATCTTTCCAATTGTTGACTAAGACAATACCAGCCTGATTCTTACATGTTCTCACAAAAAATTTTAACATATGGATTGGCCATATCAAGAAGTAAATGAAGTGCATTGATTTAAATCATCACAACCTCTTCCAACATTAAAGATCTATACTTTCCACAACTTCCATCAAAAACTTAATTATTTATCATTTTAAGAAGAAAGATAAAGTAAACTACTCAGACTTCATGGAGAAAACAAAATCACACTTTAGTTTAAAAGTAGAAATCATTGTCAAACCAAAAACAAGTCTAAATTAAAACAAAAAATAGTCTAAAACAAAAGATAAAACTTATCTCAAGTCCTCCACCAAACTCTTAAAGTTCCTTTGAATAACTTCTCTTTTACAATACTCTTAATATAAAACTAAAACAAAAAGGATAAAGTAAATAATTGGTGTGGTGCCTAAAAATCTCTCCAATCTAACTCCCCAATTTCTTCAAAAACTTTCAAAACTTTCTCTTTTCAAGAACCCACTTTTTCAAAGTCTCAATCTTCCGTCTTTTATAAATCTCCAAAAGGTTCATTCGATGTATTTCCCCAAGAGATGCCTCCTTTCACAAGTATTTGCGTCCTTGGTGGTTGTAGCCACCTATTAAGCCAATATGTGCCTCAAATACCTCTTCAAAATTTGACCAAAGGAAGAAAAACACCAAATAACTGCCTATGGAGCTTAAGTACGAGGCCTCTGGCTCTTAGGCGCAGCCTTCTCTGTTTAACCAACGCTTAAGTGTCGGATCTGGTGCTTAGGCGCCAAAACAGTTTTGCAAATTTTTCACTTTTTGCTCCAAATTTGATCATTTTTCACTCTTTTACGCATTTTTCACCTTTTTACTTGTATCTGAAAGAAAAACACAAAAATGCCTTCCATTAAAGTGCAATATCTCAAAAAAGGTATAAAAATGTGTCTAAAAACACTATATATTTTAGGTATATCAAAATCCCCAAAACTTAAAATGTTACTTGTCTTCAAGCGACACTTCAATCTTTAAAAACTACATATGTATGATATGTATATGAGTTTCTTTAGGATTTTCTAAAATTTAGATTTAGAAATATAGTAGTCTAATTTAGAAAAAATATTTACTAAATGAGACCAACTTAAAGTTTAGAAATTTTTAATGTTAAGAAATATGAAAATATGAGTTCATCTAATTCAGAAAGTATATGTAAGTTTTCCAAATTTACAATTTTAGTTCTTTTATTTTCTCTACTTAAAAATATTTATTATAATTAGCTTTACTTACTATATTATATTTTTAAGCTTAAGAATTTATCAAGTCTTATACTTTAAAAAGATGAAATGTAGAACCAATTTTTGATTTGGTACTAATCCTCAAGCTTCTCCTCCCTTTTTTCTTTCTTTTTTTTTCCTTTTTTTTCTTTTCATTTTCTTTTCTTTTTTAGGCAAGGATTACTATATCTGGATAGGCCTTTAATAATTTTGAATTCCACTTCTCCTTTCCTAAAGCAAAGTCCTAATATAAAACTTTTACTTATAAATATATTAATAGCTTTGAAAATTATTTTTAATAAAAGAATTTAAGTATTAAAAATAAAATTCTAAACTTCAAAACTTTTTAAAAAATAGAATTTTTCTAACTAAAGATAGTTACACTATATTAAACATTTTCTACACTAAAAATTTTTAACTTACAGTTTTTCTTCATTACTAACATATTTAACTAAATTCTCTTACTCATTTCTAAAATCAAATTTTTCTTCATTTACATAATCAATTTTTCTTTTCAAATCAAAATTCACTTGTAGCTCATTTAAGAACAAATAGAATTAAAGTTTTGAAAATATTTTTCATCCCCCCCAAACTTTAATTTTTAACAGATTAAACAGTTTAACATTAGATAAATATATAAGCAGAAATGAAAATTGAAATAACATGCTAACACGAATTTCTATACCCTAATTATACAAGTATAAGAATTAAAAATAGGAGTAAAATTAATTTTTGATCAAATTTTCTAATATTTTATTTCAATTTTTTTTTTAACATGTAGAGATTCAATAGACTTCTAAGTAGTTGGTATAAACATAAAAGTAGACAAACACACTACTTTGGCTTCACATTTTCAGCATAAAAACAAACTCACAAACCTAATAAAAGAAAAATACAAGGTAGCAGTTTCTGAAATTTAAATTTAAGATCTAACTTAGCAAGGTTTTCTAATTTTCAAAGACATAGAATTAAGTTAAGTTTTAAACAAACTAAATCACAATACTAAATTCACAACAATTACTACCCTAGATTTTAAAATAAATTATTATCACAACAACAATAAAACATCAATATCTAAAACATAACACATAGTATAAATCATCACACAGATGCAAATATAGCAGTACAAGATCACATAGTCCACAACATAATACAAACATAAAAGTAATATCTCTCAGTCCTACACATCACTCTCTGAATCACCGCTATCCCATGGTTTTGCGGGCTCATAATCAAGATGTCAAGGATATGGAGGAAATTGCACTCTTGGGTCACCCCTAACTAGGTTCTCCAGAGACGAGTGGAATTTCTCATCATAATCACTCTTTCTCCTATTATACCTATCAGTATGCTCTATAAAACGCTCTAAATTCTGAACTTTATCAATGGTATAGTTTATATTATCCATCATTCTCTGTAATAATTGATCCTGGGTCTCAGTAGACTCACCTCTAGATGTAGAAGCACGTAAGGTAGATGGACTAGATGTAGAAGTAGCAGAGGTAGAAGCAGCAGATGTTTGCATTCCATAACTCCTAGAAAGTCCTCTTTAGCCAAAATAAGAATGCTCAGAGTAATTCTTCACATTTACCTTCATGATGGGCTTTAGAGGTAACAGAACTTCTTCCCAGCTATCATATCTAACTCTAGCTTGCTCACACAAAGAAAAGATCAAGGAAGCAAATTCCAGACCTGTAGAAGTAGTGGCAGTGGCATAACTGATGTTAGTATGATAAATCAAAGCTCCTATGTTAATGAACTTTCCTTCCTGGATATAATAGTTTAACTTTGCTCTCTCTCTTGTAACTTTACTGAGATGATTAGTTGGAAGCAGACGAGTAGAGATAAAATAGTGTCAGGCATTTGAAGTTGCACTAAATTTTGAAGTTAGGAAGTTTACTCTCTTCTCATTAGTAATCTTCCAGAGTCCTCTTCCAACAGTCAAATAAGAAATAATCTTGTCTAGTTACACCTCAGTTGGACTATAATTTGCATAAAAACATAACATATCAGGTGGTAGATGATAGAACAAGTTTATTACCTCCGGTGAAAAAGGTACCAACTTTCCTCAAACCATGACTCTATCTTCTTCAGCCTCAGGTAGGTTTTCAAAGAACTCCCTAACAACAGAAATAATTGCAACAGCAGAGAAACAACAGAATCATTCCAATTATCGACGAATGATCAGATCTTCCACGACTCCACCTGGATTCTTAAAACACTGCTCTTGAATCAGTTTTCGTGATTGCAATGCATCACTATACTGATCCTTAGCCTTCAAACTTAAAAACTTGCTTGAATTGAAAGGGCTCTTTCTTTTACTCATCTTCATTCTTGGTGCCACTCTACAAATTTTATAAATTCCAAAAATAACTTCAAAAATCAAGTTTAAATGACTAAACTAAACTTCCAAAAGCACTAACTACACTTCCTATGCAACTTTCATAAATTTTTCCTCATTTTTCACCATGAATAGTGAATTTTAGAATTTCTCCAAATGTACTCAAAATACATGGTGAAAATCCAAAATTTTTGCATTGAAGTAAAGCTCTTACCTCAAGGAACTTGGATCTAGCAATTTTCTCTTGATTCCACTAAGAAATCTCCACTTAAGATGTGCCCTAGCCTTCCAAAATCGTAACTTTGAGAGGAAGAAGACGATGGGAGAGTAAAAATGGTGATTTTTGAGTCAAAATTTTACTTTAAACCGTTCCTGAACCAGTTTTCATGAACCGGCACATATGCGTGGGTAAGTGGCTCTTAGGCGCTTGCCTCTCGGGTTAGCTCGCACTTGTGCGAGATGTGGCGCTTAGGCGCCAGCACACGATTTTCAAGATTTTCAAATTTAAATAAAATGCACTATTTTCCTAAGTATACCACCCCTAAATGGTCTCATAACTCTTAAATCACTATTTTCATCTTCTTTAACTCTTCTTTATCTCAAAATTCTCTAAAATAACTATTTCAATTCCAGGCTTAAAATAACACAATTTTTCACACAAACAAACTTATATTAATTCAAAAATAAGTAAAAGTACATTTTAACACATACTTCTCACTCAAAATAGTCTTGGATGAGAAAATTTCCTAAATACAAACACTTAACACTCATTTCACAATTAAACACATAAGTAACATAAACACTAAACAGAAGACTTAAACACTAATACATAAATACTAACACAGAACTTAATTCCATTCTTCATTAGAAGGAATGAATTCTTGTCTTTCAGTAGTCGCTCCAAGAATATAGAGTTGATGAAACAGACGGTGGTGACGAGCTCTGATACTATCTTCTTCAATCCACTTTTGCTTTATGAACATCGCCTTATCCACTTCCTCTATATAACTAGTGCGGCTAAATTACATATTCAATTGCCATCTAATATGCTCCAAATGTGCGTGCAAGTCAAGTACCTTTTTCTTCAATAAAGCCATAGTATTCTAAATTTTGTTGGTCTTCTCTGATATTCCTTCAATACTAACGGCTAAGAAACCGTTATACATCTCTTGTGCACTTTGACTATTGAACCTCTTCCTCATGACTTCTTCCTTTTCAAACCATCTCCCATGAATATATTTTCTCTAAATCTCACGTTCACATAGACTTTTAGGGCTAAAAATGATCCAGGGTGAAATTTCTTCACAAAACTCTTCTGTTTATAGGACTAAATCCTCCTAATAACTTCTACGCACGTCTAGAAACTACCTTGGCATGTTTTTGCAAACTAATTGGCAGTTAAACCTTCTAGAATCTTAATTATGCACATGTGTTTAAAATATCATGCTTAATCGTCGGATCTAGCGCTTAAGCGCCAGTGCACATTTCTGCACTAGTCAGCTTAACGTCCAAATTCTCATTCTAACATGTCTAGGTCATTAAATAAAGTATTAAAATCAGTACTAACGCATAATAGTCTCAAAAATACTACCGCAATTTTCTTAATCACACGAAAAATAACAATCAAAGAAAAAACACACTGATAACTACGGGTTTTCTCCCACAAAGTGCTTGCTTTTATGTTGTCAGCCCGACGTAACCAGTGCTTATTCTGGTAGACCCAACATCATTCCATCTTTAAATTTATGTTGATCCCCTATAAAATAAGGTTTCAATCTAAGTCCATTAACTTTAAATAATTTCTCAGACTTTGGATCTTTATTATCCACAGCTCTATAAGGATAAACTTTTATCACAACAAATGGGCCCATCCACTTGGACTTAAGTTTGCCTGNGCTTTAAAAGAGAAAGCTCTTGGGATAATTATCTGGCCAGAACCTCATAATCTTAGTGCGAGCACTAAAATTTAACAGAGGTTGATTGGTAGACTGATAAGTTTTTATTTAGTTTGTGGAGGGTTTTAAACTTTGAATAAAAGTAGTTTAAAAGTAGAAAATTTTGATTAATATAAGGAAATTTTAAAAGTATATGCAGCACAACACAATTTGATTTAATTTCCAAAATAGCAAATTAAAGTGTAAAAGGGGATGTGAAGTGTTTAGGACCCAATGCGGGACCAACTTCACAACGCACAATGCCCAGATGGAACTAGTCCACCAACACACCCATTGAGGTATGACCCCACATGAAGATTAAGAAGTCCTTAATGACCTCTTGAACCCCTATGTTCAAAGGTAATTGAATAAACAGTCCTGAAGTCCCAAGAGTCGACCGTATTTTCCCAATACAGAAATGGGTAAAGTATGTCAACGAAAGAAGAGTAATTTGGTCCAGGAGGGACATTAACACATTACCAATGTGTGAAGTAATATTTCCTGATTTAAATGGAGAGAAAATCTTATCCCCACTGGAGTCGCTAGAAGCTGTCGACACTAAAAAGTTGAGTTGTCCGTCAAAAGCTGTCGGTCACCGGAATCGAAATCCCATCGCCTGCTTCAGATGGACATTTAATTTACATATGTATATATGTTTTAGAAAAACATGAAATCAAATTGACCTCATATTTTTCATAGTTTAAATGAAAGAGTGATATACCTCAAACCCTGTATCTATCCCGGTGGATAAACACTTGTGGATGAGGCACAATCAAATAAACTAAGAAATATATGGCATTTGTTTGGTCTGTAAAACCATTTTATTTGCCGATAATTTCCCCTATTTAATATGAAAAATTAAATAGGGTTTATTTTAAGCTGGGTTCAAACAAGCTTCCTATAAAGGCAAGCCCTTATAGTTAATTACATCTTAGATAACCGAAGTCACCTAAGAATATTCTCGATAAAAATCAGGAAATCTTATCTTCAAGGAGTTCAAAAGAATAAGAGTTCTTGACGAAATCGGACAAAGAGGTGTGAAATGGGAATGGCTCAAATTTGGAACATTTTATTGTAGAATCCAAAGGAGGAAGAACTAGGGGATGTCATAGATCCGGAGGAGAACCTTGGTGACTTCCCAGCCTATCCTATTGTTTGGCTTCAATTTTGAGGAGAAATTATTTGAATGTTTCATCATACCAATTTTATTAGTTAGGGTCTACATTCAAGTGAAACGATCGTATAAATAGCCTAAAACATGTGAGGATTTAGGTCACGACAGATAACCTCAAAATCCTAAGACGAGTTAGGGCTTAAATTATACAGCAGATCTATGCAAAAGCCTAGAGATAAGGTGAGAAATTATGTTGCATAAGCAAACTACCTAGAAGTCCTGTGGATTCGTTGTTTAATGCTAATGAAGGAATGATTTAGCTGAGTAAGACATGTTTTGCTGTTGAAGATGGCTGTGCTGTCCACCATGCTAGCTCCAAGCTCCTTATCATGACGAGTTTAAGTTTTCTAGGGTGTCCAGTTATGATGTCAAATCAGATGGCCCTATGGCTGTATTTCTTTAAACATTATAGGGCATGTTAAAGTCAACAGTTAGGATCCTACGGTTCCCTTATTCTGGTACCACTATTTTCTATTGGATTCACTTAGTCCAAATGAATTTACTAAACTCAACTTAATGAGTTCCATACTTTCATTTAAATCGTGGGCAGCCTCATTAGCAACCGTAGGTTACCTCCTCCGAGGAATTCCCAATCATCCAATAAAGACATCTTAATTTAGTTGTAGTTGTTGTTTTGTGTGATGTTTGTGATTAAATTTTAAGTTATTTTATATTTTGGATGTTGTGGCGGTTTTTATCTTGATTGATTTTAGAGTTGGTTTTGGTTTTGTGGCTATCCTAGTAGTTTTGGTTTTCATGCAGGGTGACATCGTTGTTCAGCATGCAAGTTTATAAGCATGAAAGTACAGTGTGGAAAGTATAAAAAAAGGAGAAAAAGTATAGAAAAAGCTTATAAGCAAGGATGGTATTGTAAACTGTAAAAGTGTACCTAACGAGTCTTCTAGTTCCAACACCTGAAACTAAAAAATGCATGTAAGGGCATTTTGTATGAAGTGAGAAAAATAAGGTTCTGGTGATCTACCAAATCCTAAATCATATCTTGGTGGGTCCTTATTAGTTTGATTAAGGATGATTTTTGTTAAGCAAAACATATTAAGTTTAGTAGACCTCCGAGGTATTTAACAGGTAAGGAGAAAAAGGCAGGTCCATGCTTTCCCCTCACCGTCTGGTGAAAAGCCTCAAGCTCATTTAAACTTATTACATTGCTTGATAATTCATCCTGTAAATATCTCTAATACTCAATGAACATTGATGTTTGCATTATCTCTAAGAGTAGGGTAATTATTATTTATCATTCAATTTGAGAATTATGCAGGTGAAGACCCTTAAAGGGGCAAGTTAGTTTATTAAGGCACTTAGCCAATTTTGGTTTTAACTTGGGCTTGTATTGTTTCAAAGGTTTTTAATTTTTATTCACTTTTCTAATCCTCATTTAGCCAAATTTGATTCAGCTTAGGTCACTACTAAGCCCATAAGATCCTGGTGGATGTTTTAGTCATTTTGAAAGAGACTAAATTTTAAGTGATAATAATTCATCATCAAAATATTTAAATGTCACTTGAACACCAGATAAGGTCTTAAATTAGTGAGTTATTAACACCCAAAACTATACCCCTAAGTCTAGGATCATTTAATTTACTAGACTCCCAAATTTTAATCATCTAGGAAATTTCAGATTTATCCTTTAATTGGAAGAAGTGAGATTGGTTTTACCAATTAATCCCTTGTGTTTCAATTGTCCAAATATGTTAACTAAGATCAATGGTTGCCCATTTCCCTTGAATTAAGCCTAAATGTTAATTAAGGCTAAATTTCTAAAGTTACACTTTTGCCTCTAAAGCTCTAATACTTCATAATTCATCAAACTTAATTCAAATGACTTTGGAATTTACATCCCACCTCACTCATGGGTCAAGTAAGACATCAGATTAGAAAATGTGATTTTTCAAATTCTAATTTAATTTATATATTTATTTATATGCAAGAAAGGGATTTTTCAAAGAAAATTCCATAACTTGACCAAGACAAAGTCTAATCACTTGAGGTAGAATTAGACTAGAGGAACACAGAGAAAAAATTTGATGATTTTTTTAGTTTTATTTTAATTACTAGAATTATTTAAATGTATGGAGTATTTATTACTTATGAAATATTATAAATGTGGAAAATTAATTTTTATATTTTTATTAAATATCTCTGAGGTTACGGAACCCAGAGAAATGAATTTCACATTTTTCTGATTTTTCTTTTAATTGTTAGTATTACTTTAGTAAAAACCCATTTTTAGCCTTAAACATTTATTTTAAGCTTCAAAATTCAATATCATCACTTAGAAAATCAGAAAAAATATTCCAATTGTTCCTAAGTCCATAAGAAACATTTTAGAACATTTCCATAAATTTTATTATTTTTGTGATTTTTATCATTTATTAATTATTTAAATATTAAAAAAAGGCTTAAAAATGGATTTTTGGTTTTAATTACAAATTTATTTTTAGGAAATTCATGTGATCACAACTAATTTTTATAATTTTAATAATATTTTAAGTTATATTTTAATTGTTAAAAATCATTTTAGTGTTAAAAATAACATTTAACTTAGAAAATCAATTTGAGTTATCAACTGAGCTCTAAATATTTTGAAATTTTTATGGCAAGTTCTGTGAACTTTGAATCTTAGTGGAGATTTAAAATTAAGTCATTTAGATGTTTGTGTTTCCCAAAATAAATTTTCTTTGCATTTTAGGGTTTGTGAAAATTAGGTGCATTCTTAACGAGTTAAATCATGAAATATTTTGCAAAGGTTTCTCTAACCACAATAAAAATTCTATAATTTTCTTGTAATTTTCTAAACAACATGCTAATTATTATGATTAATTTATGCAAATAATAGACATAAACTTGAAAAATATGGATCTCAATCTAGAGATCTCCTCTGATGTTGGCAAAATCAGAGAATGTTCCATAAGATAGAGGCAACAACATGCCAAAATTTCAAGCCATGGTGAAATGTCTACATGCATGGAGAATTAAAAGACTCAAAAAAGTGTTTAATTAATTAAAAATAAAATATACATCACATAAAAATTAAATTACTTTCACATTATTCTCCTTTGTTCAGTGAGCAAGAGGATATTTTTATTTTATTTTTTTTATTTTTCTACACCAAGATATGAATTTTTAAAGTTAGGGATCATTTTCTAATGTATTTAATCCACTATTTATCTATTTAAACGTGCAGCACCACCTCATCTTAGGCAACTTCGAATGGCGACATGGCGAGCTCCCATTCATTGTGCTTTCCACCTTGGCATGCCACGTTGCCCACGGTTTACGAACCTAGAGTTCACCCAGCAAGATCTCGCCCATTAACGAGACAAACACGCGATCAGACAGCTCCCCGTCATCGTCCTCAAATAGGCTAACCAGAGAACCTTCCACACTAAAACCTTAAGATTTCCCTCTAGACTCAATCAAATCTCATGGGGTTTGATCTTATGGACTCGTCTAAGTGTGATGAACACAGCCATAGGGTAAACATGTCATTCAATTAATTATAATTAAATGGAGAATCAAAATAGGCTCTGGAAGAGGGGAAGTTCAATACTTTTGCTCTGAGAAGTGAAGCTTCAATCAGAGGTGCTCAGCACACTTATAGAGGTTTAAGGAGGCTAAGGATTAAGTCTGTGGTTGTGGTGAAAGGTCTTGACCCGAGTTTGATCAAGGCCGGATTTGGGAGTTAGTCTTAAGCTATCCTAGAGGCTCTATATGAGGGGGATTTAATAAGACTTTGTCTTAGTTCAGTGTGGTGATGGTGTGGGTGATTTTAATTTAGATTTGGTGCACTTTGGAGGTGTGGTGGAGAATGCTTGTCTCCGACAAGGATTTGAGCTTAAAAATTGAACTCTAGTAAGGGGAATTAGGGCAATAGAGTGGTTGGGTTGCACTATGGAGGTCTTAAGGAAGCTCAGGGAGTAATTTCAGAGGGTATCCATACGAAATTTTCAGCACAACTTCCATGTCCATGTAGTTGGAGGTTTTATAAAAATGGCTTAAGGTGGCTTTGTGGACCAATTGAGGGGTGTAAAATGATGCTTATGTGGAGGGCAGAGAAGCTCTAAATTTAAAATGGGATGAGGTGGCCTCAAGGGTTGAATTTGGTTTAAATTTTGGGTGGTGGCTCACAATTTTGGCTTTTTCGGTGACTAAGCCGGCTGACAAGGCTAGGGGAGGTGGTCAGGAGGTCAAGTGAGCTAGGGTAATCTGTCACAACAATTAATTTGGGGAGGTGTTTTTTTTTTGGCAAAAATCCCCTAGGCTTAAGCAAAAATCCCCTGGGCTTAAGCAATCTTTTCAGCCATGGCTCATTTAGGTGGTTCCATGGGGCTTAACCTGCTCAATAAGGTCCAAAATTTGGCAGTAGTGGTTTTTGGTTGGCCAATTTGGCTAGATTGGGTTAACTTTTGGTGAATGGGTCCACGTAGGTCAATTTGGCGAAAGCTTTGGTTTGGGCTAGGCTAGTCATGACCTTGAGCCCAATTGATTGATTAAAATTATGTAGATGATTGTAATGAACATTTTTTATGAATGATTAAAGTGATTTTGAGTTCAATTGGGGGTTCAATTTGATGGATTTTGGACTTTTGGTTACTTTAGGCATGTTGGGCTAGACTTGGGTCTAGATTGGGCTAGGCTTGGACTAAATCAAAATTGATTTTTGAGAATGGTCAACTGAAATGTAATGAAGAGTTTTAAACATAAATTGGGTCTCAATTTTAGTCCTAAGGCAATCAATTTGTTTGAATTTTAAGACATGGCAAATTAAGGGCAAAATTGGGGCTTTTTGGGCTTAGATCAAAATTAAAAAAAAATTGAGGCTTCACCAAGGCCAATTGAAGGTCAAGTTTGATGTGTACGAGTGTTATGAAGGGTTTTCGACATAAATTGTTGCAAATTGAGTAGCCTATAGATTCAATTTGGTGAGATTAAGTCATATGACCAAAATTTGGGGTTTGATTTAGATCAAAATTGGGCTCAAAGCATGGGCCAATTTAGCTTTTATTTGGTTTATATTGGTCATATTGAAGGTGAATTTAATTTTAGAATTGAAATTGAAGGAAATTGGGACCAAATTGATGGACATTTGAGGTGAATTTAGAGAAATTTGGTCTTTAAAGATAATTTGGGGGTTTTGGTCAAAATGGTCAAATTGGTCAAATTGAGTCATGTGGTAGTTGAGAAATATAAAATTGGGAATATTTGGAAGGTTTTAGGAATTTTTGGGATTTTTTAGAATTTTTAAAATTTTGGGCTAAGTAGGGGCTTTTTGGTAATTTGACAATTTTTTGGAGATTTTTGGTAATTTGGATGTTTTCAAAAGGTTTGAAATGATTTTTGAACAAATTTGGGTATTTTGGGTAAATTTGGGAATTTTGGCGAAATTTAGGATTTCAAGAGTATTTAGGTAATTTGGGGGAGTTTAGTGGAGAAAGGCCAAGTTGATTATTTTTGGTAGAATTGGAGAGCTAACCATCATAAATGAGCTATAGACCAATGGAAACCCCATTTAGGTCATCTATGTACTGGTTTTAGCTAACCCTAGTCTAAGGCCAGTGGATTTAGGGGACCATCTACATGAGTCTCCCAAAGGATTAAGGGATCAAAGTCAAGAAATTTTGGGTTTGTATTTATGAGTGATTGTGAGTGAGGTGAGTACCTTGACTGTAGACCAACAATCCATGGTCAACCCTAAGGTCAAATAGTCCTGTGGGAACTCTCCTTCAGCTCCGCCATAATGACCCCCATCTACTAAGTGCTAGCGGTTAGGACCAATAAGTGGAACTTCAAGTTGAGTAAAAAGGAGTTTGGAATTTCTAATGTTCCTTTTCTAGTTTTTTAGGAATAGTCAACAGGAAAGTCCTATGACTAGACCGTATGCTACTAAATAGGAAAAGCTAGACCTCGACCAAAAGTGGAGTCAACAGTTCTTAATATCCTCCCGAACCTTTCTGTTTAAAGGTGATTGAACAGGCGGTCCTGAAGTCCAAAAGAGTTGATCATGCTTACCCAAAAAAGAAATGGGTGGAGCATGCCAAAGGAAGAAGGGTAATTTGGTCCAAGAGGGACATGGACACATTACTGATGTATAAAGATGATATTTCCTGATTAATACGAAGAGAGAATCTACTACCTAGCGGAGTTGTCAGGAGCTATCGCCACTATTTTTGTTTTTTTTTAAGGTGGAGTTTCTCGTTAGAAGCTATCAGTCGCCGGAATTGAAATCTTGTTGCCCACTTCGAAAACGCATTTAATTTATATATATATATAAGTTTAGAAAAATATGAAATCAAACTCACCCCATATTTTTCAAAGTTTAAATGAAAGAGCACAATACCTCAAACCTTGTATCTATCCCGAAAGATAAACACAAGAATTAAGGGTGAGGCTCGATCAAATAAACTAAGAAATATATGAAATCCGTTTTGTCTGTGAAACCATTTTTATTTGCCGACAAGTTCCCTTATTTAATACAGGGAATTAAATAGGGTTTATTTAAGTTTAGTTCAGAAAAGCTTCCTATAAGGGGAAGCCTCTATAGTAAATTACATAATAGATAACCGAAGTCACCTAAGAAAACTCTTGATAGAAATCAGGAATATTATCTTCAAAGAGGTCAAAAGAATAGGACTTTTCAATGAATTTGGTGAAAGAGGAGTGAAAGGGGAACGACCCAAATTTGGAACATTTTTTTATAGATTCCAAAGGAGGAAGAACTAGGGCAGGACACAGATTCTGAGGAGAACCTCGATGACTTCCCAAGCTATCTTATGGTTTGGTTTAAATTTTAGAGAGAAATATCTAAATGTTTCATCCTGTCAATTTTATTTGTTAGGGCTCACATTCGTGTGAAACGATCACACAAATAGCCTGGAAGATGTGAAGATTTAGGTCATGACAAACGACAACCTCAAAATCCTAAGACAAGTTAGGGCTTATATTGTACAACAGAGCTATACAAAAGACCTAAAGATAAGGTGAGGATTTATGTCACATAAGCAAACAATCTTGAAATCATATGGCTTGTTTTTTAATTCTAAGGAAAGATATGTTGTTGTAGAATCTCTTATTTTTTATGCTGTCATGCTTCCCATAATGTTAGCTCCAAGCTCCTCGTTGTGACGAATTTAAGTTTTCTAATGTGTCAAGTTATAATGTCAAATCAGATGTCCCTATGGTTATGGTTCTTTAAATATTATGGGGCATATTAAAGTTTGTTAGAGTGACACCGGTTAGGATCCTACGGTTCCCTCATTATGGTACCAATATTTTCCATCAGATTCACTTAGTTCAAATGAATTTACTAAACTCAACTTAATGAGTTCCATATATTCATTTAGACTGTGGGAAGTCTCGTTAGCAACTGTAGGTTACCTCCTCCAAGGGATTCCCGATCGTCAGTTAGAGACGTCTTAATTTAGTTGCAATTGTTGTTTTATAATGTTTGTGATTAAATTTTGAGTTATCATACATTTTGAATGTTGTGGCGGTGAATTTTATTTTGGTTGATTTTAGTTTTGATTTTTTTTATGGCTATCTTATATGTTTTGTTTTCATGCAGGGTGACATCGTTATTTAACATGTAAGCTCAAGACAAGAAGTACAGAAAGGTAAATGCATTAATTAAAAGCGTACATGCCGATTCTTCTCGCTCCACCACCTGAAAGGTCAGTACTTGCAAGACATGTATATAATTTTTCAAGGAAGTTAAATTGCAAGAGTAGATGAAAGTTTAGCTACCAAAACCCAAGTTATGATTTTATTAAGTCTCAGAAGATCCTAGTGGATGATTTTAGAACAGAAGTATGACAAGTTCAGTTTGCCCTTCGGAATGTCTAATAGATTTCAAAGTGCTCGAGGTACGAACCAATATCACTTTGATAATCTCTTGAAAAATTCCGAGTTCATTATTGGACTTATCATATTGTTCCATCAGTCATCCGAGGTTGAAGTGTGACTACCCAATTGCTCAGTGAGACCTGATAATTTAATCATCCTCAGAATAGGGTCCTCGATCAATCAATTGATGTTCCCTTTAAGAGTTATGTGAGTGAGTGCAATTAAGTCAAGTTTAAGTCATTTAAAGTTTGTGGTGCCCACAATTAAGGTCAGTCTTGTAGTGTTTAAATATATTAATCACAATCATATTATATTCTAAATCTAACCAATTGAGTTTAAGCGTCGAGCCTAGGTCACTACTAAGCCTTTAACAATCATGATGTAAAGTGTGGTTATCAAAATTTTGATTCAAGTACTGTGTATACTTATTAAATGATCACATCATCTTCATCTTTGGGCTTAAGAAAAGTAAATTATCATCTTTCTGATTTAAGCCCATCTCTTAAGAATCATTTGATCTTAATTGACTTCCAATCCATGAAGATTAGGAGGATTATGACTTTGTTGTTGTTGTGCAAGGGCGTTGAGTGGGTTTCTACCTTTTTGATCTCATTGTATTTCAATCATCCAAACATATTTATTAAGATCAAAATTACCCATTCTCCATTGGTTAGTCCTAAATTTTGATTAAGGCACCAAAGTCTAATATAACTATTTTTCTCTTGGGGAACTTCACCCCATAACTCATTAAACACAACTCAAACGACTTTGAGGGTTTAGAGTGTCATATTCATGAGGTAATTACAATATCTAGAAGAGAATATGTGAACCTCTCAAAATTTAACTTGATTTATTATTTATTTGAGCTTAGAAAATAGGATTCTTTAGAAATTGATTTATTTGACTTTCCAAAATAAAGTTTCTATTTATGAAAAAATTATTAGAGGTTTCTTTAGATCAGAGAAATACTTAGACAAAATTTCATGATTTTTTGAATTAAATTATTATAATTATCTTAATGGGAGAATGAAGAAAATCCACTTTTAGGCCTTTTAAAAATTATTTTTAACTTAGGAAAAATAGAGAAAATATTTTAATGATTCCTAAGTGATCAAGGGGCAATTAGGCATATTTTAAAATGTTTTGATATTTTGGGATTTTTGATTATTTTTAATTATTTTAAAATTTAAAATAAGGCTTGAAAACTAAGTATTTTCTAAAAAGCAATTTTTATTTTTTCTAAGTTCCTCTTATCAGAAGGAACTCAAAAAACCACTTTTCATAATTTTCTCAAATGTATTTAATTTAATATAATTATTTTTGTACAAAAATATAAGGTTCCTTAGAAAATCAACTTTAATATCTGAACTTAATCAAATAAGTTTTAAATTTTTACAGTGAGTAAACATGATTTTTATGAACAATGTGGAATTGATTTTGCCAACTTTTGATGAGTACATAATTTAACAAAATTCACACAAAATAATTACATTTAATTAAATATAGAAATTTACAGGATAATTTAAAGCATCATGATATTTTTCCTAGACTTCTTTAATCATAGGAAACCTACTAAAATTAATCCCATAATTTTCTAAATGATATTTTGATTTATATAATTAAAATAGAGAAAATGGTCTCCTTGGCTTGAAAATTAAGGCTAGAAGCATAAAGATGTCCTCTGACCTTGGGAAAAACAAAAGACGTGGCCTCTGTCATAAGGAATGAACCATCAAAATTTCAAGCTATGGTAAGTAATATTTAGTCATAGAGAATAGAAATATCACAGAGAGTATTTAATTCATTAAAAATCACGAAAAAAGAAAATAATTTTTATTTTTAGTCCACATTATTCTCTTTTGTTCACTAAGCAAGAGAGTATTTTTCTTTTATTTTTATGAGTTTTTTGGAGAAAGATATAGATTTTTGAAGTTTAGGCATTTAAAATAATTCAAAAATCCCTTTTTTTTATTTATCCAGCACGACGCCAACTCAACCTAGGCCAGCTCTGAACTTACACGCAGTGTGCTCCCATTCAACGCTACCATCCACCTTAACTACCATGCAGCCCATGGTTTCAGCACCATCCTCTCATTCGGCTTGATCTCCTCCGTTGGTTGGATACATGTGCGATCGGACAGCTCTCCGTTATCGTCCCCAAGTGACCTAACCCATAAGCCGTTCACACTAAAACCTTAAGATCTTCGCTTAGACTTAACCAAATCGCATGCGGTTTGTTTCTAAACCTTCATCTACTTAAAATGAATACATCTATATGTTTAATCATGTATGAAATCAAGCCATTACAAATGGAGAATCAAAATATGCTCGGATTAGGGTTGAGGTTCAATACCTTTGTCTGAGAGGGAGGCCTCAATTAGATGGTTGTGGCAGCTTTGATTGGACCCAAAAAAGCTTCAGATGAAGTCTCAAGCCCTGTTGAATTGTTTAGGTATGATTTCGACCAAGGTGGCTTTCAGGTGTTGGTCTACAGCTATGCTAGAGGCTATTTTAGAGGGAGCTTTCATATGGAATCAACTTCTTTCACTGTTGGGATAGTGTGTGCACAATTAATTGAAGAAATTGGCTATAAGGGGTGGCTATCAGTGGCTGAGAGCATGTGGATTGCACTTGGGATGGTTTGGAGAAGCTCTGGGGAGATTTTGGAAGAGTTTTCTTAAGGTTCCCTGCACTCTTTTCCTTGGTTATGGAGAGCTCAATTTATAGCCATGGCTATTTGGTGGAGCTCATGACTGAGAATTGGGTGCTAAAGCTTTTTGAGGTGGAGGGAAGAAAGGCTCTAATGGCCAATGGGAGTGAGCCAAGTTAGAGAGGTTTAATTTTGGGTTTTGGCCACTTGGGGCTCCCTTGAGTTGGCTATTTTCGGTGGTTGAGGAGGTGGCTGGCAAGGGTATGGTCACTTTTTGGCTCAGGGAGGTCAGAGGGTGCTTAATGATGATTAACTCCTAAGGGTAAGTGATGATGGCCAAGATATTTGAGTTTAGGCCAAATATGGGGTGAAATACATCAAATCAAGGGACCATTGGTCCATAGCTCATCTTGCCTGGTTTAGGTGGGTTTAGTCGGGCCATACGGTGTATTTGGTGGCATTCGTGTCATTAATTTGGTCTCTTAGGCATGGCTAAGTCAATTTTGGTGCATGGGTTTACATTGAGTCAAAATGGCTAGAACTTGGGTTTGGTTTAGGCTAGCCATGACATTGAGCTAAATTGATTGAACAAAATTGTGTATATGATTGTCATAAAAGGTTTATAAGAGATTTGGAGTGAATTTGAATTGGTTTGGAGGTTCAATTTGGAGGATTTTGGGCATTTGTTCAATTTAGGTGTGTTGGGTTAGACTTGGGTCTAGGTAGGGCTAAGGTTAGGTTAGGTCCAAATTAATGGTTCAAAATGGTCTATACGAATGTCATGAAGTGTTATCAACATCAATTGGGTGCCAATTTTGGGGTTACGACATTCAATCTGGTGGAATTTGGAGACAGCCAATTTGGGGCAAATTAGGGGATTTTGAATTTGGGTTGAAATTGAGTGAAATTGAGGCTTGAACAAGGTCAATTGAAGGTCCAATTTGATGTGTAGGATTGTTATGAAAAGTTTAGGATTCCAATTGAGGGAATTGAATGGATCATATGGTTCAATTAAGTGAGGTCAAGTCATAAAGTCAAAATTGGGGTTTTTTTATTTGGATCAAAATTGAGCTCAAAGAATTTGTCAATTAGGCTTTGATTTTGTTTGGATTGATCATGTGAAAGTTGAATTTGAGTTTATGACTGAAATTTTGGGTAATTGGGGCCAAATTGATGGACATTTGAAGTGAATTTGGGTAAATTGGGCCTTTAAAAGGCAATTTGAGGGGTTTTCGTCAAAATGGTCAACTTGGTCAAATTGGGTTCAATTGAAGGGTCCAAATTGGTTTTGGAGACATTTGAAGTGATTTTAGATGTTTTGGAAAATTTTGGGGTGCCAAGGGTATTTTTGTAATTTTGGCAAACTTGAAGGTATTTTGGTCTATTTGGAGTTTTTGATGGATTTGAGCAATTTGGTTAATTTGAAATGATTTTTGAAGAAGTAAGGGTATTTTGGATGAATTTGGAAATTTTGGTCAAATTTAGGGTTTCAAGGGCTTTTAGGTAGTCTGGGTGGATTTGGGGGAAAAATGCCAAGTTGGATATTTTGGTGAAATTGGGGTGCGAACCACCTTATATGAGCTATGGACCAATGAAATCCCCATTTGGGTCCTCTATGCAATGGTCTTAGCTAAACCCTAGTCTAGGGTCAGTGGGTCTAGGGGACCATCTCCATGAGTCTCCCAAAAGATCAAGGGATCAAAGTCACCAATTTTGGGTTTAGAGTTATGAATGGATCCAGGTGATAGTGTGTGCAAGTGAGTTAACTAGCTCCAGACCAACACTCAGGGTCAACCCTAAGGTCAAGCAGTTCTATGGGGACTCTCCTTGAGAACCTTCATACTGACCCCACCTACTAAGTGTTAGAGGTTAGGACCAATATGTTGAACTTCAAGTTGAGGAAGGAAGAGTTTAGAATTTCTAATGGTGAGGGTTCCTTTTCTAGTTTTCTAGGAATAGGTAACAGGAAATTTCTATGACTAGACCCTAGGCTACTAAAGAGGGAAAACTAAACTTTAACCAAAAGTGAGGTCAACAGAGTAGTGTCAAGAATTTTGTTTAGAGCCTGTAGGTTCCAAATGCCATCAGTCCAAAGATCAGCTATCTATATAGAGAAATCAATATAATGAAGGAAGTGTGATATGAATTTGTCTTCTCTAGTCCAATTATCAAGCCAAAAATTTATCCTACCCTCCCCCAATTCCCATATGAAAAGATTTTCAGCCTTGGATCTGACTTTCAACAGGTTAACCTAGGTTCTTGTGTCTCCGAATTTCCTGGATACTAATGAGGGATGAAGTTCCTTGCAATATTTTCCTTTCATAAATTTGGCCTAAAGAGAGTTTTGTGCTCTGAACATAATCCATATTTTACAAAAAATAATTTGTGTGATCTGTTGAAAGCTTCTGAAACCCAGTCCACCGGCTCTCGTACTTTTACAGATCATCTACCATCTTACCCAGTGAATTTCCTTTCTTTGTCCAACCCAAAAGAAACGATTAAAGGTTCTTTCAAGAGTATTCTGAATAGATTTCTTCATGACAGCTAACTAGGATAAATAGGAAGGGAGGGCAGTAAAAACACTTTTAAGGAGTGTGACCCTTCCCCCATTAGAAAGGAATGAGTTAGACCAGCAGTTAAGCTTTTCCTGTTATTTTATAACAATATCATCAAACTGGATTTGTCTAGTCCTTACTTTCTATAAAGAAGGCTCCCAAATAATTTAAAGGAAGAGAACTAGTGCAAAAGCCAGTCAGATCAGTGATCCAGTGTTTGATATCAGGCTAACCCTTTAGCTAAAGACAACCTGGCATTTTTGGGCATTGAACTGCATTCCAGAACAAGCTTGAAATTTTTCTAAACATTGAACAAACAATCTGACTACTGGCTTGGTAGCTTTTGCAAACCCAATTACATCATCAACAAAGGCTAGATGGTTAACAACTACGCTGGATTTGTGACTATATAAAGAATGGGGAGAATTGGTCTATAGCCGATTTAAAAGCCTAGGCAAATAATCAAAGGCAAGAATAAAAATAGAGGGGGACAAAAAATCACCTTGCTTAATACCTCCAGAAGCATTGAAAAAACCATGTGACATGCCATTATTGAAAATGGAATGATAGTTACTAGATAACCACTTGTTAATCAAAGAGATGAAGGAGGCAAAAAAACCTCTAGCTATTAATCCCTCCTCAATAAAGCCCCAATGGATAGTATCATAAGCTTTCTTGATAAAAAGTTTGAAGATGACATTACCTCCTCTACACTATTTAACCAAATCCAATACCAATTCTTCCAAAAGGACATTCTCCACAAAGCATCTTCCTTTAATAAATGATGATTGATTTTCACATATGAGATGGGGTAAGTAAGTTGAATTCTATTAGAGATCACTTTACTAGTGATCTTAAATAGTACATTAGCTAGGCTAATAGGCCTAAAATGATCCCAATTTTGTTTATAATTGTTTTGGGGGATTAAAGTAATTGTGGAGCATTTAAAGTAGTTTGGGAGGTCCATACCCCTAAAGAAACTCTGAAAATCTTCTAAAATATCACTTTTGATGATCTTCCATGCCTTTTTTTAGAAGTTTGTAGAAAAACCATCAGAACCAACAACTTTAGAATTATCAATGGAAACTAAGGTTGTCAGACTTCCTACTCATCAGGTATAGAAGCAGGGTCAAGGTCCCTTGTATAATCCTTGGCAAGATTGAATAGTTCCTTCTGAATTGGGGATCTAGTGTCTGGAGGCTGGGTAAAGAGATTTTAAAAAAAAATTGACAGCACATGATGCAATTGGATCAACAGAATGAAGCCAAACCCAAGAGGAATCCTAAATTTGATGGATGGTGTTACAATTCCTCCTGTAATTGATACAAGCATGGATGTATTTTGAGTTCCTGTCCCCTTCACAAAATTTGGTCTTTGTAGCCTTTTGAGCATAAAATTCCTCCTGCATAGAAATTTCATTCATTAAAGCTTCATTTTCCACCAACAATTCATTTTTCAGATCAGGATTAGATTCCAATCTCGCCTCCAATTGAGCAACATATCTTTCATCCACTTGGACCTTCAAATCGATAGCTCCCACCACTAACCAATTCCAAGCAGAAAGATGTCTGCCCATCTTTTTTTGAAGTAAACACAATTTAATCAAGCTATTTTGACGGTAATAGTCCTTCCACACCTGGGCCACTAGGTTAAGAAAATCATGGTCGGAGGACCACGTATTAAGATATCTAAAACTTGATTTGTTTTTTGTGGGGGAGGCAGAAATTGAGATGAGTAGTGGTCTGTAGTCTGAGCCAGTCAAGCTAATGCATTCAACATAAGTGTGCAAGAATTCATTCGTCCATAAGAAATTGAAAAGCATTCTATCATACCATTCCCAGAGATAGCCTCTTCTCCAAGTGAACCTAGGACCGTTGAAGCCCAAGTCAAATAAACCAGTCAAACTGATATTGTCATTAAAGTAGTTGATCTGATTTATATCTGGAGGCCTTCCTCCAAGTTTTTCAGAAAGTGCTGAAGTATAATTGAAGTCTCCACCAACCATCCAAATAGAGTTGCAAGACCTACTAATAGATTGAAGGCTACCCCATAACTCCCTTCTAGCAATAGCAGAACTCCTAGCATATATGAATGAAAGTAGCCAATCCATCCTGACCGCCAATGTTGAACTTAATGTAGACAAATTGTGGATGATCCCATAGAATATTACAAAGAACCTCTAAAACACCTAGATTTTATTATTGAGATTTAAGAATTTAGTAAATCTAGAAAACTTCTTTATGATTTTATGAAAGTTTTTGAAAACCATGGGCTCCAACACAACCAAGATCCAGAATTTGTACATCCTATTAAGAGCAAGGATTCTGTTAAGGGATTTAGGATGTGCCAATCCCCTAACATTCCAACAAAGAAAGTGCATCATCCAATAGAGATGGATTTCCCTCTCCTTCTAGTTCTTGCCATAGCCTCCTTCCTTCCTTGATGAGAGTTTCTTTCCTTAAAAAAGTCAGCACCTTCCTGCAAGATTTTTAATTCCAAGATTCCACTCTTCTTTTTTCTAGATTTTTGAACTTGCCATTCATATTCCATGGCATTATTCAGTTGCAAGACTAAGTTATCATCCACAGGGTGACTCAAGTGATCCAAACCTCTAATATCTTGATGATCATCAGAGACTTTCAAACCTGGAGAAAGTGATTTCTTTACCCTAGCTTCAACAACCCTTCCAGTAACTAGCTCCCAGTCAGGTTCTTGAACAACTAGGTTAGACCCAGAAGGCCCTGCCTCAAAATTGAGTGGAGACTTACCCAAAGATTCCCCTGTAATATGTGTTTGATGGTTAACATTAGTAGCCTCAGCCCCCAAACAAACATTTAAAACTTACTAAAACTACTCTGGGGAGTTCATCACAGCTGCAGTGGGGGCCAAAGGAGTGTTATCAGCCTTTTTTATGAGGTGAGGATGTAGTCTGAAGCATCTCACATTAGAGTGCCCAAAAATTTTGTAGTCGTGACAGTAATAAGGTTTTTGTTCAACTATGATCTTCTGTAAATAGCCATTAGGCTCAGTTCCTAACCAGATTTCATCAACATCAGGGAGGGTAATGTCCCTTTCCATCAGAATTCTTGTTACAAAAGGTCTTGATAAGTTAAAAGTAGGGCATCCAATTTTAGTGGCCTACCCAAAGCATGCCCAGTGTTAAAGAGGACTTTGTGGTTGAAGAAGTGAAGCTTGAGCCCTGAAATTTTAAACCAAAAAAGGTACAATAGGAAGTTCCTTGCTAGGATCAAACTATGTGGACCACTTAAGGATCTTCATTGTAATCTCTTCAATCTTCAAAATCTGCTTAGAGAATAGTCGAGCATAGTCTTCCTCCCTAAATAAATTAATCAAAATAATCCTTCCAGCTAAAAGTTCCACTCTCCAAGTGCCATTAAGTTTAATGCTGTCAATTTTTAAATGGCTTCCACTTTAGGATGCCCTAGCTGAAACTTTCCTATGAGAGTGAACTTGCAAACCTCAGTTAGCCTCTGAAGTTCCTCTTAAGAATAAAAAATAGCCATCTTCCCACCTTTCCTGGTTAATAGCTTAATAATGGGGTTTTCCTCCTCATGATAAGCCTATGGAAAAACCATATCATCAAAATTTGTAATAGTATCAGCAAATGTAGCCTTTGTTCATTGGATATTAGTGGCCAAACTGAAGTTATTTGGCTCAGCCATCATATCACAATTAGATAGGACAGTAAACTTTTGAAAAATAGGTCTCCCAGGAAAGAAGTAAACGAGAAAACCAGCAGCCACCAACAAGAAAAAACTGAGGAAAGCACTAGGAGAAAAGAGACCACCAAGACCCAAACCTCAGCCATCCCATGGAAACCCTAGCAGAGCAACAACAAGAACAACCACCATCTTAATTTTTTTAATAAAGTTTTTTAATTAATATTGGTCCACTATGTATGAGATATACTTAACCACCCTTTAGTTGAGATAGATGAACTTAGCCTAATTAAGCCATTATGGGACCTACTTAGCCTAATTATCTTTGAACTCGTATAATGATCAAATTAATTTGAATCAAAGCATGTGAAAAATTTGATGCATATTTGAGCCAATTTAAATCTTAGTTTGGCATAAGTGGTTTAGTTAGTCCAATTGACATTAGATAAACCCACTTTTATCACTGTCAAGAAAAACACATATTCTATTTAAATAGTCTCTTAGAATTTTTTTTTCTCACAAATTAATGATTACCATAATATTCTCGTTCAAAAATGCATTTTGATGATCAAAACAACAACCACAAATAAATTATGATTAAATATAAATGGAGCAATCACCTACATAATTCTAGCTAAAACATCCAATGTTAAACCTATTACAGGTTAAGAAATCCATTGTGAAGTTAAGATAAAAAAAATTGGTAGAATAATAATGGATATGTAAAAAAAAAATTTAATAGTTGGATTTTTTACCAGTTTAGGAGCACAAGGAAGAATGGATTGATGTTTCTATCTGTAAAATGACTTAGTATCATCATTTTCGATGGGATATCTATCAGAAGTCCACAAAAATCTACAATTAAAAAATATTCTAAAAACCTTACTAAATTTTATTTCTACAACTACAATCATAACATAAAATACATCATAACTATATACATTAGGTATAAGAATAATAAAAATATTGTATATATACAATCATAATAAATATTTCAATAAATATGATTAGTGAATGATACATATAAATAATATCCAGTACTTAAGCACCTCTAAAAAATAATTAATTACATCTCATTATCCAATAAAAATAATTGTATAAAGGACAAAATAATGAGGAAAAACTACAATCAATCTCCTCATCTTTTTCATCCTTCACCTTCTCTTTCTCCAATATCGACTACCACCCTCTTTGGTACACATTACAATGTATGTACTCCATCCATGCCTCCATCTTAACAAGTCGAGCTTCTATTTGAGCATTAAGTAAGGCTTAGATGTCCATAAAAAAAGACATGACATGAATTTTGATGAGTTTACTGATAAAAATGGTGCTCTTATCAAAGAAAGAATGTCATGCAAAATGTGCGAGCTTCTAAGATCATAGGCCATAAATTCTTCTTTTCTTATTATCTCCAGTTGTATCACTCCAAATGTTAAAATGTGAATGTTTAGACTGGTGATATTTATCAGGTGATGGTGGTCTAAAAATAATAGCCATTGATTGTGATTTAGCCATTATGGTAGCAACTTGGTCCTGGAATTATAATGGGGATCTAGATATGTCACCGGGTGATGGTGATTTGATGATGGTGGTGAAGGGGAGCAATGGGAGTATGGTGATAACAGAGGGGTCAATTGGGTGGCAGTAGCCCACTAATGGTGATGACAATTATGGAACTTTCTGACACTAGTGTAGGCAATAAATTTTATCCTTTACTAAATTAAATCATTATATATCTTGAATAACGATAGTTATTGTTAAATGATTATAATCAAGCAGTAGAGAAGGTTATGCAAACAACATTTACGTGGCCATGGAAGACTAATAGGTGAGCAGCAACCATCAAAAATGGTACACAAGAAGCATGGTGGTTATAATGTGATAAAATTTTGAAAAAGTTCAAAATAGATAATAATTTGAAAAATATGAGGTTTTTATTTTAGCATCTTACTTGATAACATCAGCTTCTATGATAGAGGTCGAATAAAATCCATGATGGGTGTGTTGTTAAAATGAGGTTGTTTACCAGAGTGTTGCTTAAAAACATTAGCCTGTATAAAATAGTTCAAAGTATCTTTCATTTATTTGTGGCTATTCATTAGAGTGTTACTCAATGACACTAATATATGCAAAAGAGATCTTAGAAAATCTACCTACGATGTCTGATCTATCAGAGATTGCTAGTTGGAGTGTTAATCTACAATATTAGCCTATTTGGGGTTGTAATAAAATTATCAAGAATTTTTTTTATTTATTTAAGGTTATTTGTCAGAGTGTTATTCAATGAGGTTAAAATGTATGGATGAAGTTGAATAAAATACACCAAGAATTTATAACTTATCCAATTTTTTCAGTTAGAGTGTTACTTGACAATGTTAACATTTATGGAAGAAAATGAATAAAATCCTTTGTGTTATTGAGTATAACCTAATTGGCAAAGAAAAACTATTTAATGGATCTTAAATCAAAGATAAAATTAATTAGATTTAGAGAGTTGCTGCCCTTATGGCTACTTCCTTGTATAGGGAGCAAAAGTCTAACTTGGGGGGTACAACTTGAAATATATTGGTAAAATTTTTTGTATATATGAGATGACTTGAGAGGGATAAGATTAGGATTTTGAGAATTTATCTGTATTTGGTCATTTCTAAGATGTGGACTTCAAGGACCTTTCAAATTTATAGTGAAAGTTTCCCCAATCAAGAAATGGTTCTAATAAACTTGATGTCTAAATGAAAGGCGAAAAAACTTTCCAACCATAATCATATCCAATACATTGACGTGAATGATTTTTTGAGACTGTGGAAAAGGTAACCCCCATCTTAAAATCAATTATAATTGGATCTGGGAGATTGAAGCCCATTCGTAAAAGGTGTTGGAGAACTATCTCTAGTAAGGTTAAAGACCCTTAAATATTACAGTGAGTCAAGAAATGATTATTGCTCTTCTAATATAACTCTTCATTGCTCATCGTAGATTATATTATAAAGAGAATTGATAAGATGGGATGTGTAAAATATTTTCTTAGCATCAAAGAGTTATAAGCAAGCTAGCCTATATAAGATTTATTCAAAGAACTAACATTATAAAAGAGATTGGGGACTTGGCCTAGAACATTAAATTTCTGTTATTATGGGAATGTGGTGATATACAAAAAATATATGCATTTTTAGACTCTTATTTTATACTTATTTTTGGTGATGTTGCACCTTAATGAAGGTATTTTGATGTTTTCTTGTAGGTTATTGATTTTTAGGACTTAAAGCAAGAAGTAAGAAAGATGGATGGAATTTGGAGTCAAAATGATGTTTTTTAAGAAGTACTCAACACCGACCGAGCCAAGGGCAGCGCAGAACAACAGAACTGCTGAAATTTTTACTCAGCACCGACGGTGTCAGAACTATTGTCGATGGCGCCAAAGGCGGTTCAGCCCCCGTTTCTAGAAGGTCTGATGCATTTGGAAGATTTTTGAATAATTTTTTGAGGCACCTCTCGGAGAACTGACCTTGGGCTTTATATGTGGTCAAAATTCATCAGAAAAGTGATTCCTTTTTGCTCTAAGACATTCCTCCACACTCCATTTTCGCCATTCTTCATAATCCATCTTCATTCCACCACATATTGGAGTCCATTAGTGATTTTTCTTTTATATTTTAGAGTTTTAGTGGAGAGATTTAGTGTGAAAATTTTTGTAAGAGTGTTGGAGAAGGAGAAAAGTGACAGATATCTTCTTCCTGCATTTCTAAGGAGAGGCTACATGGGAATTGCTTTGAAAAAGAGTTTCATATAAATTTTGTTTGTTTATTAGTATTGTATGAACTTTCTTCTATATATGAAATTTGTGTTTTGTTGTGTTTTTCTCATGAAATCTGAGTAGTTCACTCTATATTTCTCCCTACTCTGAGATATGGTGAAATGAAGAGATAATATTATGTGTCAATATTAAAATATAAAATAAATTGTGATGGTTTTTCAACTTCGAACTTAATTTACATTTCGATCTGACCAATTAAATTGTTATAATATGTTGTGAATCATATGATCCTAGAAATGGAGTAAGAGTTCTACAACAGAGTGAGGATCACATTTTATTTCATGGAGGATAAATTTGTTTATGGAATTAAGTGCAAATAAATAGGGAAATATTCTTTGTTGGGTGTAGAATTGAATAATCTTGTGGGTGACAAACTAAAATCCCCAATTTGGTCTTAGTGTTTAAAAATTAAAGCGAGAGTTAGCTTTCAGGTGAAGGGAAGTGGGAGTCGGTATCCTTCTAACCTAGTCACGGATTTAGGGACTAAACCTAGGATTAGCCAATGATTTTCTATGCACTGTATCAGTGTAGAGAATTATTTTTGCTCCTATTTGGCACAATATATGTTATAAACATTTATCTCATCTCATTTCACCAGAACCTCATTGTAGTGGGAAGGATGTTTTTCACATAAGATATCTTTATTACATAAACATAGTTAGTAGATTAGTATTTAATTTTTAAATTTTGCATTTCTGTTTTGCTAATAGTTAAGTAGTTTAGTTTTGATAACATCTCAACATTTGAAATTAGTGACTGTGATTTCGTTTGATTTTCTGTAAATTTAATAGTAAACTTATAATTTCCAATTTACACCTTCTCTGTGCGATCGATATTTGGGGCATAAATAAAAAGTCATTTATTACTTGATAACAATATGTATACTTGCGTAGAATCCAATTATTAATTTCTTATAATTATATATATATATANCGACAAGGATCAATTCTAGGCTTGTAATTATTTTTCATTAAAATTTTATGCCTACAGGTTGGAGAACTGATTCCTTTAATATCAGCTATTGTCCATCCAAAAGCTTTCTTATGATTTTTAATTGTCTCCAATAATATTTCTCCTTGTTTTGTAGTTAGGTCTGATGATATAATAGTAGGTAATGTTGATGAGTTCCCCAAAAAATGCATACTTTAAATGAGTAGGTAAAACCTTCATCTTAAATTCAAGAGGTTTTTCAATAGATGATATCAGAGGTTTACTATTCTCAGTAATATCTAAAATTTCAAATTCTTCCTAAACATAATTTAATTCATCAGTATTTTTCTCGTTTGATTCATCTTCAAAATCTCTTTCAATTTCATTTTCTAGTTCTTATTGGTCCAAAGTTACTTCATCATTTTGATCTGATATAACTTCACATATTTCTTGAAAAATGATTAAAAATCATATAATCAATTATATCTATTCCATAACTTTTACTGTCTTTTCCTTTATCAAGATACTTCATTGATTTGAGTACATTAAATATTACTTCTTGATCATTAACTCTCATTGTTAATTCTTTTTTTTAGACATCTATCATTGCACGTTTAGTAGCTAGGAAAGGTTTCCCCAAAATAAAAGGAATTTCTTTATTTTCTTCGATATCCAACACAATGAAATCAATAGGGAAGATAAATTTATCCATTTTAACCAGCACTTCTTCTATACCCTCTTTAGGATAAATGATAGATCAATTAGCTAACTTTAGGTTTACATTAGTGGAAGAAATGTCTCATAAACTTAACCTTATAAATATAGATAATGACATGAGACTAATGCTCGCTCCTAAATCACTTAAAACTTTTATATAACATTTTTCTCCAATTTCATAAGGTATGGTAAAACTACCAGGATCTTTAAGTTTTTAAGGAAGCTTTGTCTAAATTATTACACTGTACAGTTCACTGAGTGCAACACTCTTATAATCTTCAAGCTTCATTTTTCTATTTAAATTCCTTTCATAAAGTTAGCATAACTTGACATTTGTTCCAAAGCTTCTACAAAAGGAATATTAATTTTTAGCTTTTTAAATATCTCAAAAAGTCTTGAAAAGTGTTGATCAAGTTTCTAATATCCAAGTCTTTGAGGAAAAGGAGGTGGTGGTCTTTATAAAATATTGTTAATTGGAGAAACAATTGTTTCCACTTACTTAGAAATACTATCTTCAACTTTTTCAATTTCTTTATCTTCTCTCTCAACTTCAATTTTTTTTTTGAATACTGACACTCCATTCCTTTCCACTTCTTAGTTGGATAGCTTTAACTTGCTCTTGCTCTTTACTTTTATCTTTTGAATTGATCTCTACATTACTAGGAAATGTTCCCTAAGGCCTATAACTAAATGCATTAGCAAGTTTTCCCAATTGACTCTCTATGTTTTAAATAATAACACTTTGAATTCATAATTGATTACCCATCTGTAACACCACTTCTTCTATAGAAAACTTCTTCTCCTTAACTTGTTGATTGCTGTTAAATCTAGAAGGTCAAGTAGGTATAAAGTTAGCGTTACCCTGATATTTCCAGTTTTCCAATGGGTTTACTTGATTGTTCCACCATTGTTGACTTCCACCACTAGAATTGTTATTCTAGTTAAAATTTAGATGGTTTTTCTAACTTGGGTTATAATAATTAGAATATGGGCTATTGGGTCTATTTATAGTATTTATAGTTTCTAATGAAGTTTGAGAATCAAGCATTTTTTATAATGAATTTTCTTAAATCAAATTAGGTATTTGAAAAAAAATCATTCCAATTTAGTCAATATTTTAATATAATGCAGAAATTTGAGAAGAAATGATTGAAATAGCATCATTATCATGAATACTTGCTACTTTCGTAGCATTTACTTTTTTAGAAGTCCATTGAAAATTATCTGTAGTCATTTCTTCAATTAAAGCATAGGCTTCATCAAATGGTTTAGACATTATTGAACCACCACCACCAGCATCTATGATAGATCTAAGGGAACATATTAACCCATTATAAAAAGTTTGAATGATTAACCAATCTAGTAAAGCATGATGTGGACACTTTCTATGGAGTTTTTTAAATCTTTCCCAAGCTTCATAAATTGACTCCCCTTCGTACTAAAGTTGATTCTAAATTTAATAGTTTTTGAAGGTGGAAAATACTTAGCCATCAATTTAAGTGTCGAATCTCCCCAAGTTCTAATAGATCCAGTTGCTAACAAATTTAACCACATATTAGCTTTTTCACTTAATGAAAAGGAAAAATTCTAAGTCTAATATTATCATTTGATACCGTCGACGGTCGGAACCTCGCGTCAAACCGCCACCAATTCCTATCGTTCATGTCGTTGGTTTGATATTGTTATCAAAAGGAGTCACCACTCTTTTAATCTATTTTATTTAACTATTCTCCAAATAACTTATTCTTTTGGATCATGTGAAGGATCCATAGGTAAGAAACATGGAGAAAGAAGAAAAAGGGCTAGAAATAGAGAATAGTAGAAAAAACAAAATGTCGAGATAATTTTCATTATGGTGATCATTATAAAGAAAATGAATTCTCATATAAGGAAAATCACATGAAAAACTCTATAACCATATATAAAGGTACACTACCTAGTTCGAGTTCTTCATTCTCCTATAGGAGCAAGCTCCTATGGTTAATTACATCTTAGCTAGTCAAAACTGTTTAAGAAAACTCTTGATTAATGTAAACACTCGAAATTTAATGTCAAGAGCAAGGAAAGAAACATCGTTGTTAAAGTGTAGGGTAATAGGTTTCTAAGAAGTCGATTCTTCCCTAGAGGTTTACTTTCATCCTTATATTTTTGTTAATTTCATTTTGTTTTGTAGTGTTTTTACCTTATTTATGTCATTCGGTTTGGTTTTTTAGTCATTTTTTTTCATTATTTTGGGGTTTTATTTTTTATTTTTTATTTTTTGTTGTTATTATTTTTTTATGTCATTTTATTTTGTTTATTTCATTTTGTTTTATTGTTTCATTTTTTTATAGTTTTGAGGTTCACCTTTTCCACTTCAGAATGTCGTCCTACAAAATAGAGTTAGCACCGTATAACATCCAAAGTAAATTTAAAACGTAAGTTTTGAGGTTCACTTTTTTTTTGCTTTAGAATGTCATCCTATAAATAGCATGCAAAATAAATCTAAAGCATAATTTATTTCATGTCTCAGCAAACCTGCAAAAAAGAGCATGATTAGCATGAAATCTTGTTTAAATTTGTTAATTTAGTTGGTTGAATAAAAGTTTAAATGACACGGTCAAGATTTCTATGGTTCTGACATTCCGGGGCCATAAAGTAATAAAATCTACTTAGTTCAAAAAGTGTTTGAACCAGGACCAAAAGATTCTTGTTAGCAACCACAGATTGCGTCGTTCAAGAAATCTTCGTAGATCTGATAACAAATGTTCAAGTTACATTTGGTGATCTTTGTTCATTATACTTCAATTTAAGTTTTAATGTCTTATTGAAATTTTAGGGGTTGAAATAATTTAGGTTTTATTAGTCAATTGAATTTTGTCATTTTGTCATTTATTTTTTTTTTTGGTATGAACCGATCAGGATCCCATGGCTCCGTCGTCTCGGGTCATTATGTTTGCAGTTTGATTAGCCATAAATGGTTGGAAGAAATATTCTTAGCAACCATGGTTACCTTCTCCAAATAACTTCTCAACCCTAGTTGCATTTTTAGGTTTAAGTTTAAGTTTTAATGTCTTTTTAAGTGGATTTTAATGGGTTGATGAGTTGAATTTAGATCATCAATAATATCATTTATTTTAAGTTTGTTGCGGTTAGAACTAAAGAAGTTTGATTTAGATCTAGTAGAGTATACCTAAGATCTAGGTTTAATGTTGGTAGAACCTAAGGATTTATGTCATTTAGGTTTAATTTGGATAGAACCTAAGGTATGAAGATGCTTTAAGTCCTAAGGTATGAGGACGATTTAGGGTCAAGGTCGGTAGAACCTAAAGTTTAAGAAGGTTTTTGGTTCAATCTAGGTAGGACTTAAAGTTTAAAATGGTTTAAGTCCAATGTAGATAGAACTTAAACGGTTTAAGTCCAATGTAGATAGAACTTAAAGTTTAAGATGGTTTAAGTCCAATGTTGGTAAGACTTAATATGATTTAGGTACAATGTAGATAGAAACTAAAGTGTAAGATTTCTTAAGTCCAATGTAAGTAGGACTTAAAATTTAACATGATTTAGATTCAATATTGGTAGAATCTAAAGTTTAAGATTATTTCAGTCAAATGTAGGTAGGACTTAAGATGATTTAGGTTCAATGTAGGTAGAGCCTAAAGTTTAAGATGGCTTAAGTCCAATGTGGTAGGACTTAAAATTTGAGGTGATTTAGATTTAATGTATTTAGAATCTAAAGTTTAAGATGTTCTAAGTCCAGTGTAGGCAAGAGTTAAGATGATTTAGGTTCAATGTAGGTAGAATTTAAAGTTTAAGATGTTTTATGTCAAATGTAGGTAGGACTTAAAATTTAAGGTGATTTAGATTCAATGTAGGTAGAATCTAAAGTTTAATATGGTTTAAGTCCAATGTATGTATGGCTTAAAATGATTTAGATTCATTGTAGGTAGAATTTAAAGATGGTTTAAGTCTAATGTAGGTTGTACTTAAAGTTTAAGGTGAATTAGATTTAATGTATGTATAATCTAAAGTTTAAGATGGTTTAAGTCTAATGTAGGTAGGACTTAAGATGATTTATGTTCAATGTAGGAAAAACCTAAAATTTAAGATGGTTTTAGGTCCAATGTTGGTGGGACTTAAAGTTTAAGGTGATTTAGATTTAATGTAGGTAGAATCTAAAGTTTAAGATGGTTTAAGTCCAATGTAGGTAGGACTTAAAGTTTAGATTTGACGTAAGTTTGGTCTAAAGAAGTTTGACTAAGTCTAATATAAATCAGGCTTATAATTTATTAAGTCTAATGTAGATTAGACTTAAGATTTACATAGGTTTAATTTGGGTTAACCCTATGATTTAATTTTGTTTAGGTTCAATTTGGGTTGAACCTAAGAGTTTAGGTTAACTTAAGACTAATGTAGTTAAAACTTAAGGGTTTAATTAAATTTAATTTAGATTAGATCTAATTAGGTTTGAAGGTTAATTAAACATAAAATGGACCTTAATTAGTTTAATTAGGTTTAATTAGGGCTAGACCTAATTGAAGTTTAGGGTTAATTAAAATTAGTGTAATTAAGGTTTAACTAAAATAATTATGTCTAAATTTGGGTTTGGCCTAATTAGGTTTGAGTTTAATTAAGCCTAATGTAAGTAAACTTTAAATGCAATAATGAACCAAGCTAATAATCCTTATTCCAATTATTAGATTCTTGGTTAAAAAGATCACCCTAATTTCAATTGGAGTAAAAATAACTATAATGTTGTAAATCCGCTATGGGGGAACATTCCTGCGAACTCATTGGGAAACTGCAACAATCAAGGAAATTATAATTGTAAACCTTTTTACCCTCCAGTTTCAATAGCAATTCACACATTAAAGAGAAGAAATTGTCAATGGAAGAATTAATACTGCAAATGAGAGCACAATTACAAAGTTACTGATCACAATTACAAAGTTAAGGAGAACATTTACAAAGTCAAGGAGCTGCTATAACAAATATGGAAAATCAATTAGGGTGTATTGTTATTGCACTTAGCAATAAACCTTCAAGAACTTTGACTATTAATGTTGATGTTAATCTTAAAGAATAGAACAAAGAGAAAATCAAGACTTTTCAACTTAGAAGTGGAAAAGAATTGGAAAGAAAAGTTCAAAAAAAATCTGAAGTTGAAGTTGAGAAAGAAGGGATGGAAAATGAAAATCTAGTGAAGATTTTCATTTTGAGTTAGAATATCCTATCAAACCAATAAAAATTACTGCAAAAGGACCACCACCTCAATTTCCTCATAGATTGAAATAGTATAACAGAAATAATCAACTTACAAAGTTCTTGCAAATATTAAGGAAATTGACAATAAAAATTCCATTTGTTGAAGCCCCGGAACAAATGCCATGCTATGTGAAGAAGGATATAGTTAATAAAAAAAGGAATTTTATAGATAATGAGACTACTGCATTTAGTGAGGAGTGTAGCGCTATAATTCAGAAAAAGCTTCCGAAAAAATGTAAACATCCTAATAGTTTTACTATTGCTTGTGCTATCAGTGAAAGATTTTTCGGAAACACTTTATGTGATTTATGAGCCAGTATTAATCTTATGGCTCTATGGATTTTTAGAAGCTTAGGTTTAAGAGAAATTTCACCTACTATTGTACACTTCAGTTAGCTAGTCGTTCAATTATTTATCCTAAAAGAATTATAATAGACATTTTGGTAAAGGTTGATAAATTTATCTTTCCTGTGTATTTTATTATGTTAGATGTGGAGGAAGATAATGAAATTCCTATCATTTTAGGAAAAAAATTTCTTGCCATTGGAAAAGCTATGATAGATGTACATAAAAGAAAATTAATAATGAGAGTCAGTGATTAAGAAGTTAATTTTAATATCACAAAGTTAATGAGATACCTAGCAAAAGGAAGAGATGTTGAATGCCTCAGAATGGATATTAAAAATTATTTAAGCAATGAATATTTCACAAATACATTTGAAAAGAAAACCGAAGAATAATAGTTGGAGTATGAGGATATAATTCAAGATAAATCTATGGAAGTGAGTAATGAAGAATTGGATTATGTTCAAGAATAAATTGAGCTTTTAGATCCTGCGGATAATAAAAAAAATTAATTTCTTTGATTGTAAAACCTCGTGAACTAGAAATGAAAACACTTCCAACACATTTAAAATATGTCTTTTTAGGAGATTTATCCACATTACCTGTTATTGTATTTTCATAATTAACTGTAGCACAAGAACAAAAGTTTTTGGAAACTTTAAGAAGATATAATAAAACCTTTGGATGGATGTTATCTGATATTAAGAGAATCAGTCACTCAATTTGTATGCATATAATTTCATTAGAAGACCTTCATGAACCAAAAGCTGATCCTCAAAGGAGATTAAACACTATGAAGAAAGAAGTTGTTAACAAAGAGATTTTAAAATGGTTAGATGCTAGAATTACATATCCTTTTTCAGACAGTGCTTGGGCCAAATGTTGGATGGACTAGCTGAGCCAAATGTTGGATAGACATAAATTTGGCCACCAAGAGGGATCACTTTCCTTTACCCTTTTTGGACCAAATGTTGGATAGACTAGCTAGGCACAAATATTTTTGCTTTTTTACATGGATATACTGGTTAACATCAAATACTGATTTCTCTAGGGTTCAAGAGAAGACTACATTTACTAGTATTTATTTTAACTTTGCTTTTTGACAAATGCCCTTTGGTTAATGTAATGTACTTGCAACATTTCAAAGATGTATGATGTAAATTTTTCAGTGATTTAATTGGGAAAGGGATAGAAATTTTTATGGATGATTTTTCTATGTTTAGAACTTCATTTGAAATATGTCAAAATCATTTAGAGAAAGTTGTAGAATGATGTGAAAAAGACAAATTTAGTATTAAACTGAGAAAAATATCAATTCATGATTGCAGGAGGAACTGTACTTGGGCATAAAATTTCAGAAAATGACATGATAGAAGATCTGACAAAAATTCAATTTATAGCTAACCTACCTTCACCTACTACTGTAAGAGGAGTTAGAAGTTTTTTAGGACATGATGGTTCTTACATGTAATATTTTAAAGTTTTTTAAACAATTACAAAGCCTTTATGGTAACTTTTGGAAAAAGATACAAAATTTTGTTTTAATCAAAAGTGACTTAATGCCTTTGAAACATTGATGGCAAAATAGATCACTACTCCTATATTTGTTTCACTTGACCAGGAGAAACGATTAGAACTAATGTGTGATGCAAGTGATTATATAATTGGAGTTGTTTTAAGGGAGAGATATGAAAATTTATGAAGTTATATACTATGCTTGTAAAACTCTAAATGATGCTCAAATTAATTATTCTACTACGGAAAGTGAGTTATTAGCAATTGTTTATTTTTTGATAATTTTAGGTGATATATGATTAAAACTAAATGTGTTGTGCATACAGACCACTCTGCAATAAAATATTTGATGCAAAAGAAGGATGTAAATCTAATATTAATTATATGGGTACTTCTGATGAAAGAATTCAATTTTGTGGTGTTATATAGAAAAGGATTCGATAATTAAATAGCAGATCAAATATCTAGACTGGAATGAGAAGAAACATTTAATCTTGAAACAGAAATTAATGAAACTTTTCCTGATGAACCACTTTCTACTGTTAAAGAATGGGAAATATTGTGGTATTCTAATATTGTCAACTACATTGTTAATGGTATGTTGTATATGGATTGATAAAGCAACAAGAGAAGAAATTTATTCATGATGCAAAATTTTACTTTTAGGATGACCCATATTTATACAAATAATGTAAGGATTTTGTTATGCAGAGATGTGTGCCTTATAAAAAATTTGAAGAAATGATCCAAAAATGTCATGATTCTGAATTTAGGGGTCATTTTGGAATTGATAGAACTATTCACAAAAAAATTATAATATAGATTTTATTGGTCTACTCTTTTTAGAAATTTTAATATATATATATATGAAAACATGTGATCGATGTGAGCGTGTAGGCAATATTTCAAAAAAAAATGAAATGCCCTAAAAATTTTACTTTGGAAGTTGAAATTTTTCATGTTTGGGGATTAGATTTTGTGAGACCATTTATACCTTAATTTGGAAATATATAAATATTAATTTCAGTAGATTATGTATCAAAGTGGATTGATGCAATAGTGTTACCTCGATGTGATGCTCGGTGTACTTCAAAATTTTAATCAAAATTATTTTTACAATATATGAAATGCCGAGAGTAATCATTACTGATGGAGGATCTCACTTTAGGAACAAACACATTGAAAAGTTGGTGGAAAAATATGATATTATATATAAGATTGCTACTACTTATCATCCCCAAACTAGTGATCTATCAGAGGTTTCTAATCCTGAAATTAAACTAGCATCAAAGGCACCAAATTTGGGGCCTGAGGCACCATTTTCCAAAGAGTTGGCACTAGAAATCATTGCCAAAAGCACCACGGTTACCAGAATGAGTTTGGAAGATTCTAAAGGCAATTTTAGGCATATTTTCTTCCTAGTAACTCCCAAAAAATTGAATTTTGGAGTTATTTAAGAGTAGAAAATGAAAGGAAAGTCACCATTTTCAAATCATATGGATTCCAACTCCAATGAAACTTATAGATATGAAGTTTTCAGCAGGAGGAAGTTCATCAGTTTTGATGTGCAGAAGTTATATGATTGAGTTATTGTGATGAAGAGATTAATCAAGGAATGAGGATTTGTGAATAAGGGATTCAACACACCAAATATTTGAGTGGAGGAGATTATTGCACAGAGACATTGAGAAGTGCTTTGCTATACTACTACTGCAGTAGTAGTTCCTGTGGTGAAAGATCTTTATGCTAATCTTCATGGAATTAACAAAGGAGTTATCTATGTTTGAGACAGGTGGGTACCATTTACTCCTTCAAGAACAAATGATTTTTTTATGATTGAAAGTGTCCTTATTTGTCACTATGCAAATTTTTTCCCTACCAGAGACAACATGAATGAACTCTATCGTTTCCTTCTTGATGAAGATGCAAATTGGGAGACAAGAGAGAATGAGCATGTAAGTTTTTCTTCATCATTATGGAATCCTTCGTCAAAGGCATTGCATTTCTTTATTGCATCAAAACTTCTTCTTACCATGAAAATTAGTAAAGTGATTAAGGAAAGTGTTATTTTCAATTTTTGTATTCAAAGTGGAAGACCTATTGATGTGGGTGCTTTAATTGTAATTTTTTTTTGGGTTTTGTTATCAACGGATTGACTTATGGGTCGGGACACCCTTCTACCATATTCTTGCTATGCAACCAGTCACAAGTACCTTATCAAAGCTGAGAAAAGTGCTTCTCCCTTGGAAGCCTTTGGACCCAAAGATTTGTTGCAACTACATAGGAAATGGGGAAGAAAACAATATGAATATTCTTATGGATCAATCATCTAAAAATTCATTTCCTATTTAACTGTGTTTTCCTTATAATTCACATGATATTTTGAAAAGAATCAATAAGTTGAAGAAAGAGGTACAGAATATTATGAATTCAATTGGAAACATTTATGATATATTTGATCATTTGGATTAGGCGCATTGAAGAAGGTATGGTGCATATGTTTAAGAAAAATGCTTGGATTGAAGAAGATTTGACAGATGAATTTCCTCACCACCCTTTTTACAACTTTTACGTTCACTACAAATCCATGGGAAATATTCAAGAATATAAAAGTAAAGAAGATGTATGAACTCTTTAAAGTACGAAATTCATAATTATGATTGTTATGTCTGCTATGTGTTTGTATTCGACTTCATTTATGTTTATTGTTGAACTTTATATGAGTCATATGTTTAGTGTTTGATATTTAGTCTTCTACATTAGTTTGAAAGGCGTGATTTAGATGTTGAATTAGATGTATTGATTTCTAAAATGTTGGTTTGTAATTGTGTGGATTTTATATATAAATGTGAGTTTTGTGTTGTTTGTGAAATATGTTGTTAGAAGATTATTTATAAGTGTTTAATTAAGTTAATTAGAGGTTGACATAGTTGGTATACAGCAGATTTCAAAAGAAAATTGAAAGCTGAAAATTTTTGGTGTTGGCCCCAGAGGCGCCACTTTTCCGAAAAAGCCCTGATTTACATTAAACCATGAAAATCCATTGTTAAACCCCATTTTTACTGCTTGGGTCATCTTCTAACTCTAGACTAAGGACGAAACTCAACTTAGGGCTTGCCATTTGGTGGATTTGAGGAGATTTGAAGGCTAAAAAGTCTTCGATTTTATCTTCCCTTGGTAAGAGCTTCACTTGAACTTGAAATTTTTTATTTTCCCAATGAATTTTTCCTACTATATGGAAATGCAAAAATTTGAGTTTTTATTGAAGAAATTTAAAGAAAACACATGGTGAAAAGTTTCTTACCAAATATTCCTACTTTTGGAGGTTGATTTATGATATTGTGAATTTATTTGGATTTTATGTGAATTTATTTAGAGATTCCTTTTGCTCCAAGAGTGAGAAGAGGGAAGCCTTTGGGAAATTTTGATGCAAGACGATTCATTAATTTGAAGGATCAGTATATTACAATACTATGATGGGTACAAGAAAATTGATTCAGGAACATGCATTTTAAAACCCGAGAGGAGAGATTGAAAGGTTGATAATTACTCAAAAGTGGGAGATCTTTTGATACTTCATAGTAGTAGCCATTGTTCCTATCGTTTGAGAATTTTATGTCTATGTTCAGCTGACTACGAACGAGAATGTTTATGTTAGAGGTAAAAATGTTGAATTTACTCGATAAAGAATCAATGCACTTTATAGGCTGCGAAATGAATTTTATTGTGAGTATTCTGCATTTATGATTTATGATTCATCACTTGATGAAGTAATTGCCTATCTTACTAATGGAAGGGGAGAATAGAAGATTAAGAATAATCACAAAGTCAATTTCTCCACTTCCATGTTGAATGTGTAATCTAAAGCATGACATTAATTCATTTATGCAAATTTACTTCCAACTAATCACCTTAGTGAAGTAACCAAGAGAGAGCAGTTTTGAATTTTAGCATCCAAAAAATGAAAGCTGTTGATATTGGTGCTCTTATTATGCATAATGCTTAGAGTATTGCAAGAAGTGGAACCACTAGTGACTTAGGGTATCCTGCCCTGATTTTCACTTTATGTGAAAAATCATGAATAGAATTTTATAAGAATGAAGTAATGTTGCAACCACTTAAACCCATTGGAAAACCCAAAGTTCATAAATTTGAATCATTTGATGGATCTAGCAGCGAAAGTAATGATAGACCCTCTACATTAGTTGCAGGACCATCTACTTCCAGTTCTATTCTACTTGAAAATATTTTTGAGCAGTTAATGATTCAACAATCAGATATTAAAGCTATGCAGAATAGAATAGGTCATTTGGAATTAAGAAATGCTCACAATGATGATTATAAGCAGAGAATAGTACAACATTATATTGCATATCAAGAAGCGATGGTTAGATATCTGAGGAGTGATCATAGTGTAGAATTTCCTACATGCCCCAACTTCATGCCTTATGTGCAAGATAACTTTGAAAAAGAGGAAGATAATGAGGAGGAAGATCAAGAATAAAGATTTATTGGGTTGTTGTTTGTTTAGTTTTGTTGTTGATATGATTTGGACAATTTATGTGTTTTGATTGTTGAACTATTGAACTTATTTTTGTGTGTAGCCGTGAACTGTAAATTTTTATTTCATTATTGTTATTTTCTTTAATTTACAACTTATGTTTTTAATTTACCTTTTCTTAGCAACTCCTTTGATATATTATGTTTTATTTGATTCTTTAAAGCCTGTACTTTTTAATTAGTACTTACAATGTGCCAGAGACAAGTTTCATATTCAGAATCCTCTACAGGTTAGTTTTATTTTTATGCATTTACTATTTTCTTTCACCTAAAATTTTTTGTGCTACATTATTTAGTTATTATTAAAAAAATCTAAGTTTTGGGGGATGAAAAATTTCTTTAAAAGAAGTAAACTAAATTTTATTTGTCCTTAATTAACAATATTTTTTAAAAAAATTATTAATTAAATATGACTTTGGGTAACATATTTAAACTTTAAATAACTATTTTTTTGTTTTTAAATATTATAGTAAATTTAAGCAAGAATCTTTAATGATGAAGGTCAATTCTAGAGTTAAGATGTTTAGTGTGAAAGGATAAGACTATGCTTTCTATTTAAAGTAAAGGAAATTGTATTTTGAAGTATTAAGAATCTTAGAGTTTCATATAAGAAGAAAGAATGAGACTTTATGAAAAATTATAAAAGCTAATATGAATTTATAAAGTGAAGGAAGGTAAGAAATTTTAACTTCAAGAAGGGGATAGTGAAGTTCAAAAGTATTAAAGGCTATCTAGATATAGTAATCCTCACATTAAAAATAAATGAAATGACATGACTGAAAATGATCCTAAAGAAAAAAAAGAGAAAAGAAAAGAAAAAGGAAAGAAAAATGAAAAGAAAAAAAAATAAGTGAGACGAAGCTTGAGGAGATGACTAATAAAAAATTGGCTTCACTAGAATTAACTTGAGGAAAAAGGCTTTATTATATTTTCTAAACTTGTATATGAGTATTAGCATCCTTAATAATAAAGTTTTCATGAAATTTCTTTTCATATGGAAATTCTAAGTATCTTTGATATGAAAAATTACAATTCTTCTTGAAACGAACAGACATTCAAAAATCTTAGACTTGACTACTAGGTGTTCTTATACTTCTAGTTTTAACATAAGTTATTAAAATTTTTCCCAAGTTATACTATTATATTTATTAAACCAAATTATAGAAGTTTATAAGTTAATATCTACCATAACTCATATTTTTATGTACTAAAAGAGTCACTTGAGGACAAGTAACATTTAAATTTGGGGGATTTTGATACACAAAAGAAAGTGCCATTATATATATATATATATATANTTTCATGTTTTGTTGCAGGTATATGAATTTTAGGCGTTTGGATCAAAAAGGAGCAAAATGGAGGAATATTGGAGTCAAAATGAAGTTTTTCTGCATTTTGGCACCAGTGGCGCCATTTTATAAAGGGGCAGCTCCAGGGGAGCCATAATTCAGAGAACAACACAGAACTTTAATACACTGGCGTCAGAGGCTCCAGAGACAAATTTAGACAGAGTAAGATTATTATTGACTATTTTTTTAGCAATTCTAGAAGGCTCTGATCAATTCAAATGCCCCATGGAGTGATTTAAAGCATTTAGACACTTTGGAAAAACTCTTGAATGAAGAGATATGTCTCTTGGATGAAGGGACTTGTCTCTTGATGTGAAGAGGTGTGCCTTTTGGTTAAAGGGGGGAATTTTGAATTCTTTTTCAAAGGAAGGCTTCCCCTAATTAAAAGAAGGAGTCTAGTGAGTCTAGCAAGAGGTTTTGAGGGTGAGAAGTCTAGGGTGGCGTGAGAGTGAGTTGTGGAGAAGATTTAGATTTTTCTCCTGGAGTTGTAAGAGGAGAGGGAATGTGGAGATTTCATCTTCATTACATTTCTAAGAGAGAATTGAGTGTAATTGTAAATAGAGAAGGTGCTTAAAGGGAACTTCAAGGGATTTGCTTTAAAGGAGTGTGAGATAAGTTGTGTTCTTTTCTTTCTTTGTTTTGTAAACTTCTCATTATATAAAAAATCTATGTTTTGTTGTATCCTTCTCATAAATTATGAGTATTCTTCTTTATCCTTCTTCCTACAATGAGATATGGTTCTGTGAATTATTACTTTTGTTTTGAAAGGTTTCAAATGTCAAAAAATTGTAATGATTTGAACTCTGATCTTCATTTACTTTTTGATCTAACTAATTGAAATGTTAAAATTTGTTGAGAAACATAAGATCTGAAAGGGCTATGATTTATGCAACAAGGTGAGAGTTACATTCAATTTCATGGGTGAGAATGTAGTCCAAGGGGTTGAGTGCAAATAAATAGAAAATTATAGTTTGATGGGTACAGAATTGGAGATTCTATGGTGACAATCTAAAATTCCCAATTTGGTCCAATTGCTTGAAAACTAAAGTGTGATTGTTAGCCCTCAGGGGAGGGAGAAGTGAGAGCTCTGGAGTGGCAGCCAGTATCCTCTCAACCTACCCATGAATTTAGGGACCAAAATCTTGAATAATCAATGTTCTTTATGCACTCTCAGAGGATAAAGATTAGAATAGCTCCTATTTGGCTCAATAAAATTTTATATATAATTTAAATGATTTTAATTACTTAAAAATTCATAAACTCATTGTAAAGGGGTATGATGCTTTCTTAAATTTGAACTCTTCATTACAAAACTTTGTTTACTCTTAATAAGTTTACTTTTGAAGTTTAGCATATAGCTTAGTTAACCTACCTCTTTTAACTGCATTTCATTTAGCATACAATGAATTTACTTTAGATTTATTTTGCGTACATAAGTTTTTGTAGTTTGAATAATATTTTTTTACATTATAACCATAATAATTTCCAGCTTATCGTGGGATTGATACTTAGGACTCCATTAGAGCCCTTTATTACTCGATTAATACGTATAGTTGTGTTATTATTACAATTTGATGGCTTACTGATTTTAAAATATAAAACTATTTATAATGAATAGATTTTTATTGTGATTGAACAACATATTTATTATTTGTGTTGCCATGTGTGTATTGTAGTATTGAAAGATATTTACAACACGCCACAAAAACCGTGCATCACTTCCTTCGCTTAAATTTACTCTGTTTAGTTTATGTTTTAAGGTTTGAGATCTATCTAGGTGTGTATCATTAATATTGACGAAATAATTTGGGTGAAAATTAAACATTATGGTTTGCTAACATAAATTTCCTTAAATAACTCCTAATAGTGCGTCTTTTTTAGAGTATGTAATTCTACCTTCATATATCCAAATAGTGATTGGGCTATCAATACCCTTTCTAAAATAGGCTTTAATTAGAATTCAATTTCCACCAAAAAATATATGTTTATATATTTTTTTTATTTTTTATTTTTTCTAAGTCTTGTCTTTTTATCTATTGATAGTATAAGAGTATTTTGGTTCTCCCTTTAGTATTTATATGCCTATTGAGTGTTCTCCTTATCTAATGCTATAATGTTTAGATCTATTCCATAAAAATATAGGCATATCAGAATAGTCTTTTACTCCTCGAGATAAATTTTTTTTCTTATTTTATTATATGCTTCTTTAGAGAGTGTAATATGTCTTTCATATTCTACTGAGTTGTCACTAATTATATCAGTTTCAGAGCTTTCTTTCATTAATCACAATATAAATATTTTTCTTTTTCGTTGTCAGAATAACTTATATTTATTAAAATATTTTCAGCTTCTGATAATTGATATATTTCTTCTTCACTTTCAATACTAGAAAAATTGAAGATAGGTTCAAGGTTATTTTTTCAATGATAGCTAATGATTTTACATGACTTATTTTATCTTTTTGGGGACATTTATTAGCGTAATACCCATCTTGTTTGCAAATCAACCATCTTATTCTGTTATTATTTTTCTTATTATTTATTTTTCTAAAAATTCTTTTATTTGAATTGAAATGTTTCTTTGGTATTCTCTTGATGAATTTTTTCTTTTTATTCTTTCTCAAAACAATTACATTTGCTATGAGAGGAGGAACAACCCCACTATTGGGGGAAGTCAACTTTCTCATAACAAAATGATTGTTTATATTATTTATTTTTTTATGTAATTTTATATGCTAACATGCTGAAGAAATTTTTTCTGAAGCAAAATGAATTCGAGTTCCTAGAGATATATCATTTTAATGTTTTGTTGTAAACTCTTGATTCCACAAAAAATTGTCAGGTTCTGATAATTTGTAAAATTACATATCTAAATATAATTCTCATTTGTCAGCTAAAGTATCATAAAAATATTTTTTATATTCATAATTATATTCATTTAAGTGACATATATTACAAATGTTTAGAGCTCTTAATTTTTTCTTTGCTATATCAGATTTATTTTTTCGTTTTGTAGCTTCAGTGGGATATTTAATTTGATATCCTTAAAATTCACTTTTGATAAAGTCGCCATAAATAACTGGATATTTTCTAGGATTACCTATAATTTTTTCTGCTAGACAAGTTTCTCTAATAATTTGTTTTTTATCATCTCTTAATCCTATGAACCTTTTTGGGCTATTCCAGTAAGAGTATTTTCTAAACATCAGTAGACTTCTCCTTTTAAATTATAATTATATATGACTAAGTTATTCTCTATTACCCATTTATCAATCTTCTCATTAATATTTTTACTACAATCTATATTTAAAAAAATACCCAGCCTGCTTATAGGTTTAGATGTGTTTTCATCATATCTGGATTCTATTTTATTTTTTATAGTAGGATTACATCTAATACTTGGAGCTAGATAACGAAGATAAGAACTTGTATTTTTGACTTGTATTTGTTTCATTAACATTTGACAAAGAAGGTAATCCCATTGGCTGGTTGGATGAAGGAGTGTCAACAGATGGGAAACTAGTTTTTGTAGGAGTGGCCATTAATTGATGTTCACTTAAGACATTAATTAAATCTCCTATCTCATTCTAGGAAGGAGAAGACAAAACATAGAAATGAATTCATGTATACGTATAGCTCCTTGTATATTTCCTGAAGGATTATATTTATTTGTATTTTTCCATCATATGATTTTCGGATTAGTATACTTTTCTAATTGCCACATTCTGCTAAGATAACAGCTGTGGCTATATTGTTGTTTAAAACTTCTTAGTTTTAGATTAATCTAATTCCTAATTCATATATGTTAGAAGTAGTTTCTTTATTTGGTATTTTTTATATCTAGACTGGATTATATTTTTAAGTAAGTTAATTTTTTCTAGCTGATTTAAGTTTAATTCAATAAATTAGCTAGTTAATTAGTTATACTTTCATTATATAGTCCTAATTCAACTTGGTGTTTTAAAATCATATAGCTAATTACAATCCATTCATTTGAATTTCCTAAAGGTGATCTTATATGAAAAATTTCTTTTTTTGGAATACTTCTAACGGCCTATTTTTTATGTTTATTTGCAATATATCACATATTCTATTAAATTTTTGTTCATTGTTATTTTTATTCAACATCAAGATCTTCTTCTATACTTGCTTTAAGTTCTTTTATAAGTAATCATCTTTTTAATTCTTTTTCACTTTTATATATTGTTCATAAGACCTTATAAAGGATTCATATGACCAGGTAAGCATACAAAGATAATTAGAATGTCTATGGCATTCGTATGTATTGTTTTGTAATTCATTTGGCTCTGATACAATTTGAGATAAATGGTATATCGCTTCTCGTGCACATAAAGCATGTATTTGTATCAGTTCATAAGTAGGAATGTATAATTTAATTTGAATATAACTATGAAACTATATTCCTTTGAAGAGTATAATTACCTATATTAATAGTTTCATGTGTAAATTTTATAGCATGTTGTTGTAGAAAATCCATTCCTACAAGTTTCTGTTATGAATTTTTATTGTCCATTAGAAATAAGTGTTGAAAATCTAATATATAATTATTGATATCCCATAATCTAAAGAGTATATTTGCTTCATGTGTGCAGAGGTGTTTTTGTCCTAAATATTCTTAATAAATGTAAAGTTTGTCTTTCAATGTGCTTACATTTTGGGGTATTAGATTTTCAATTATATGTGATTTATGTGATCTTGTGTCTAATAGAATATTGATTTTCCTTTCCTGTGAAATATAATAAACAGTAACTAATAATTGATTTTTATTGTATTCCATTATGGTTTAGATTGTTTTAAAGGGTATGGTTTTACTTATATCTAAAGATGTTGTTGGTTGTATATAATGTAAATTATTATTTTCTAAATATGATAATTTCTTTTTCTTATTTTATTATAAGCTTCTTTAGACAGTGTAATATGTTATTCATATTCTACGGAGTTGTCATTAATTATATCAGTTTTAGAGATTTCTTCCATTAATCACAAAATAAAAAATTCTTCTATGTTGTTGTCAAAATAAATTAAATTTATTAAATTATCTTCAGTTTCTGATAATTGATATATTTGTTCTTCACTTTCAATATCAAAAAAATTGAAGATAGGGTATAGGTTATTTTCTTCGATGATAGCTTCTTATTTTACATGACTTATTTTACTTTTTTGAGGACATTTAACAGTGTAATTTTCATCTAGTTTGCAAATCTAAAATCATATTTTGTTGTTATTTTTATTATTATTCTTTTTTGTAAAATTTCTTTTATTTGGATTAAAATATTTCTTTTGTGTTCTCTTAAAGAATTTTCTATTATTATTTTTTTGTAAAGGAGGAACAACCCCACAGTTAGGGAAATTGAGCTTTCTAATACACCTAAAATATATAGTGTTTTTAGACACATTTTTATACTTATTTTTGAGATATTTTGCTTTAATGGATGGTATTTGTGCATTTTTCTTTCAGATACAAGTAAAAAGGTGAAAAATGCTAAAAGGATAGAAAAAGAACCAAATTTGGAGCAAAGATGAGAAAATGGTGAAAAAGTATTTTGACACCTAAGTGCCAAAACTGAAGCTTAAGTGCCGGTGAAATAGAGAAGGAAGCGCATAAGCGCCAGAGGCCCCACACTTAAGCGCCAGTGACTGTTACTTGGCGGGTTAATTCATTTTGATGAATTTTAAAAGAACATTTGAGGAACCTATTGGCTAAAATGGGTGGTTATAACCACCAAGGAAGAAAATATAATTAAAGGACTTGTGAAAGGAGGCTTCCCATGGTAAATACATCAAATTAGGACACATTTTGAAGAGATACCAAGACACCTCTTGGAAAATTATAAAAGAAGGAAGTTGAGACTTCTAGAAGAGTCCTGAAAAGTTCTTCAAAAAGTTTATGCAGAAGCTTTTGGAGAAAATATCAAACACCACAAATCTATTTTTCCTTTTGTTTTTAGTTTTATTTTAAGTGTTAAGAGTGTTGTAAGAGAGAAGAGATTTAAAGGAACTTTAAGAGTTTAGTGAAGGATTTGAGATAAGTTTTATCTTTGTTTTAAACTACTTTTGGTTTTAATCAAGACTTCTTGTTGGTTTGACAATGATTTCTACTTTAAAACTAAAGTGTGGTTTTGTTTTCTTCACAGATTCTGAGTAGTTTTCTTTATCTTTCTCTTAAAAATAATGAGTAATTAAAGTGTTGGATGGAAGTTGTCAAGAGTATTAATCCTTAATGTTGAAAGAAGTTGTGATGATTTAATTCCATGCACTCATTTACTTCTTGGTCTAGCCCACCTAGATGTTAAAATTTATTATGAGAACATGTAAGAACCGGGATGGTATTGTCTCAGTCAACAATTGGAGAGAATGACAAGAGATTATATGAATGAGAATGTAGTTCATATGATTTTGTGCAAATAAATAAGGAAATAATCTTTGAAGGGTGTCGAGTTAGAGGACTTTAGAGTGACAAACTAAAGCCCACAACTTCTTTTATGGTTTTAGGTTTTGATACGAGATGTTAGTTCTAGGTGGAGCGAACTGAGGGAACTATAGAGTGAAGCTAGTATGTTCCATGACTAACCGGTCTTCAGAACTATTCAAACTTTAGATTAGTCAATGTTTTTTATAGCATCTCTAGTAAGGCTAAGCAATAAAATTGCTCTTATTTGGCACAACACAATTTGAATACTTTCACAATAGAATTCCTATACTTATTACTGATTCATGATAAAGAGAAAGATATTTCGTATTCAGTGCTTTTCTTTTACATAAACTCAAGTTATCTTTAATAAGTTTTTATTCCATTTTCAAACATTAAAAATACCAAAAAGAGTTTAAATTTAATTCTTATGATAAAAACTATAATTAAAGTATTATCTTTTTAAAGTAGAAAGTTTGTTACTTTAATTTTCACATACTTTGAACAATACATGTGGGTTCAATATTCAGGGCGTAATAAAAAAGGCTTATATTACTTGATAACGATATGTATACTTGTGTGGTCTCCCAATGTAAATTAAGTTAAAAATTTAAATTCTTTTTTTCTTGAGGATCAAGTATTTGGTACTCTTGCAAAGTAAGGAAAAATAAGTGAAAAAATATAATCAAATACATTATTATATTGTAGCATATAAACAGTTAGAATCAAGTTTTTGGCGTTATTGTCGGGGATTGATTAAAAGCAAAATTCTATTTTAGAAAGTTTTATTTAAACTTTAAGAGTTATTGTAGGAATATATCATTTTATTATTTTATTTATAAAGTAATTTTGTGTGTTTTATTTTATTTTATTTTATTGTAACTGTATGTGTAGTTCAGGTTCTAAAGGACTAGTGTCCTATGATTTTGAATTATATATAATTGTTAAGAAAATCAGAAAAAGTGAAAAAATTAAAAATTTTGAAAAATATAAAAAAATTACAAAAATGGCAAATCAAAATAATCAAAATGCTGAAATTCATCAAGAATTTAGACCAGTAAGAGATTATATCATCATTGTAGTATTCAAAAACCTACTGTGGTGGCTAATTCATTTAAGCTTAAACCTGCTATTATCCAATTGGTATCAAATAATCAGTTTGGGGGATCACCAACTGAAGATCCAAATTTACATGTTGTCAATTTTCTAGAATAGTGCATTACATTTAAATACGATGGTGTATCAGATCATCCCATAAGACTTAGGTTATTTCCTTTCTCACTGAGGGATAAAGCTAAGATATGGTTGCATTCATGAGCACCTAGATCTATCAGAACTTGGGGTGATTTAGCACAAAAATTCCTTGCTAAATATTTTCCACATACAAAAACTGCGAAGCTTAGAAATGATATTACATCTTTTAATCAGTTTGAAGGGGAATCTATCTGCTGGGAAGCTTAGAAATGATATTACATCTTTTAATCAGTTTGAAGGGGAATCTATTTATGAAGTGCGAAGCTTAGAAAATGATATTACATCTTTTAATCAGTTTGAAGGGGAATCTATTTATAAAGCATGAGAAAGATTTAAAGTAATGATATTACATCTTTTAATCAGTTTGAGGGGGAATCTATTTATGAAGCATGGGAACAATTTAAACATCTCCTTAGAAAGTGTCCACACCATGCTATACCAGATTGTTTAATAATTCAAACTTCTTATAATGTATTAATTGGGTTGCTTAGATCTATTAACGATGTCGTTGTTGGTGGTTTATTGATGTCGAAACAATTTCATGATGCTTATGCTTTAATTGAAGAAATGACTACCAATAATTTTCAATGGCCTTCTGCGGTTATGCTTTAATTGAAGAGATGACTACCAATAATTTTTAATGGCCTTCTGAGAGGGTGAATCTTTAAAAAATAGCCAATATTCATGAATCCGATGCATTTATTATGTTATCAAATCAAGTTGCTGCAATTTCATGGAAGTTGGACCAATTTGGAAAGAATTTTTCTCAACCAATTTCCATGATTGCAGAGAATTCATTATACCAAATAATAGAGTATCAAGCATCATTAGAAACTTTGAATCCCATAAATAACAAGCTAAATAACCCATATTTAAATTATTAAAACCCAGGTTGGAAGAACCATCCTAATTTTAACTGGAATAATACTTCAGGTAGTAGTAACCAGCAATGGGGGAACAACCAAGTAAACCCATTGGGAAACTGGAACAACCAAAGGAATAATACAAATAGATCTACTTATCCTCCAAGTTTCAAAAGTAATCCACAATTTAAGGAGAAGAAGCTATCTATAGAAGAAGTAGTGTTACAAATGGGAAATCAGTTACAAAGTCAAGGAGCTACAATTAGAAATATTGAGAACAACTTGGACATATCGCAAATTCCTTAAGTAATAGATCCTAAGGAACACTTCCTTGTAATACTGAAACAAATACAAAAGACCACAATATAGAGCAAGTAAAGGCATTCAACTTAGAAGAAGAAGAGAGTTGGAAGGCAGAGTTCAAAAAGAAATTAAAGTAGAGAGAGAAGAAATTGAAGAACCAAAAGAGGACACTCCGAAAGGTGCAAAAAGACTTATTTCTCCACTGAAAATTAACTTGGAAAAACGACCACCTCAATTTTCTCAGAGGCTTCATAAATAGAAGTTGGATAAGCAATTTTTAAAATTTCTAAAAAATTTTAAGAAGCTTACAATTAATATTCAATTTACTGAAGCCTTAGAACAAATGCCAAGCAATCTAAAGTTTATGAAGGATATTCTCAATAGGAAAAGGAAGTTTGAAGATAATGAGACTGTCACACTTAGTGAGGAGTGTAGTGCTATAATTCAGAAAAAGCATATTGAAAAGCTTAAATATCCTGATAGCTTTATTATTCCATGTGCAATAGGAGACAGATTTTATGAGAAAGCTTTATGTGATTTAGGTAAAAGAATTAACCTTATGTCATTATCAATATTTAAATTATTGGGATTAGGATAAATAACACATACTACTGTAAATTTTTAGTTAGCAGATCATTCAATAACGTACCCAAAAGGAGTTATAGAAGATGCCCTAGTGAAAGTGGGTCAATTTATCTTTCATGTTGATTTTATTGTGCTGGATATGGAGGAAGATAAAGAGATACCTATCATTTTGGGGAGACCTTTCCTAGCCACAGGAAGAGTAATGATAGATTTGCAGAAGGGTAAATTAATAATGCGCATCAATGATGAAACAGTTAATTTCAATATTTCAAGATCAATGAAATATCCTGTAAAAGGTAGAGATGATGAATGTTATAGAATGGATGTTATAAGATATCTGAGTGAATACCATTTCAAAACTAATTATGAAGAGAAATCTGAAGTAAAAGATTTGGAACATGATCAAGAAGAGGAATTAGATCAATGTGAAGTTCTTTATAAGGAAGATTCAAACTATGTTCTAGAAAGTTTTGAAATTTTGGGCACCATAGAAAAAGATAAATCATTTTTTCCATCAATAGAAAAACCTCCTGAACTTGAGTTGAAGTTACTTCCTCAATATTTGAAGTATGCCTTTTTAGGCGATTCTTCCACATTACCAGTTATAATTTCCTCAAAATTAATGATGGAAGAAGAAGAAAGACTGATGAAAATTTTTAAAAATTTTAAGAAAGTCTTTCGATGGACAATAGTTAATATTAAAGGAAACAGTCCTTGAATTTGTATGCATAAAATTCATATGGAAGAGAACTGCAAACCCAGGGCTGATCCTCGAAGGATATTGAATCCTATTATGAAATAAGTTTTTAAGAAATAAATTCTAAAGTGGTTAGATACTGGAATTATCTACCTTATTTCAGATAGTGCATGAGTTAGTCTAATTCATTGTGTTTCTAAGAAAGGAGGAGTAACTATGACTGTAAATGAACATAATAAATTAATACCTACTAAACAAGTCATAGGATGGCGAATATGCATTGATTATAGAAAACTAAATGTCGCCACAAGGAAAGAACATTTTTCACTACCCTTTCTACATCAAATGTTGGATAGACTGGCTGTGCATAAATTCTTTTATTTTTTAGATGGATATGTTGGTTATCATGAAATACAAATAACTCCTGAGGATTAAGAGAAAACAACATTTACTAGTCATTATGGTACATTTGCTTTTAGAAGAATGTCCTTTGGTTTGTGTAATGCCCCTGCTACATTTTAAAGATGTATGATGGAATGTTTTTGTGATTTAATTGAAAAAGGGATTGAAGTCTTTATGGATGATTTTTCAGTGTTCGGAACTTCATTTTACACATTTCTAAAACATTTATCTAAAGTTCTCAAATGTTGTGAATAAAAAAATTTATTCCTTAATTGGGAAAAAAGTCACTTTATGGTAGCATCAGGAATTGTACTAGACATCAAATGTCAGAAAATGGTATGCAAGTAGTTCTTGCTAAAATTCAAGTGATCTTTAATTTACCTTATCCAACAAATTTAAGGGAAATTAGGAGTTTTTTAAGACATGCTAGATTCTACAGGCGATATATTGAAAACTTTTCAAAAATTGCTAAGCCTTTATGCAATCTACTAGAGAAAGATGTAATTTTTAAATTTGATGAAGAATGCCTAAAAGCTTTTGGTTATTAAAAGCAAACTTAGTCACTGCACCAATTATAGTTTCACCAAATTGGGAAAACCTTTTGAATTGATGTGTGATGCTAGTGATTATGATATTGAAGTTGTTTTAGGACAAATATATGATAAAAGTTTCAAAGTAATTTACAATGCTAGTAAAACTCTGAATGAAGCCCAAATTAATTAGATAACAATTGAAAAGGAGTTAATAGCAACAGTTTTTTTCGTGGAGAATTCTTAGTTATTTTGTCTATAACAATTGAAAAGGAGTGAAAAGGAGTTAATAGGAACTAAATGTATTGTGCATATAAATCATTTTGCTATTAAGTACTTAATAAAAAGAATGGATGTTAAACCTTGACTTATAAGATGGGTTCTTCTTTTGCAAGAATTTGACTTTGAATTAGTAGATAGAAAGGGAATTGAAAATTAAATTGATGATCATTTCTCTAAGCTTGAATTAGAAAAAAACACACTATTTTGAAAAAGAAATTAATGGACATTTGTTTTAATTAAAAACTGTTCAATATGGAATGACATACCAATAAAACTAAGTTTCGTGGTATGCCAATATTGTGAACTTTTTTGTTAATGATGTTATACCCTATGGAATGACATACCAATAGAAGAGGAAATTTATATCTGAAGCTAAGACTTATTTTTGGGATGACCCATTTTTATATAAAAAAAGGGAAGTATTTGATTATTCGTAGATGTGTGCCTTTAGAAGAGACTTATGAAATTATCCATAAATGTCATAATTCTAATTTTTGGGGACATTTTGGTTTTGATAAAACAACATACAAAATTTTATAATCTCGATTTTATTGGCCTACTATCTTTAGAGATGTTAATGATTATATCAAAAATTGTGATAGATGTCAATGTGTAGGCAATATTTCTAGAAGAAATGAGATGCCCCTCAATTATATGCTAGAAGTTGAAAATTTTGATATTTAGGGATTATATTTCATGAGACCATTTATACCATCTTTCAGAAATTTATACATACTGTTAGCAGTGGACTATGTATTCAAATGGATAGAAGTTATTGCCTTACCTTGATGTGACGCTCTAAGTGTTGCAAAGTTTTTTAAAACAAACATATTTTGTATATTTAGGATGCCAAGAGTTGTCATAACTGATGGGTGAAGTCATTTCAGAAATATCATAATGGACAAATTATTAAAGTAATATCATATAAACCATTGAATTGCTACTACTTATCATCCTCAGACAAGTTTTTTGGCTAAATTATCCAGTAATGAAATTAAAAGAATCAGTGCAAATACTATAAATCCAATAAAAATTAATTGGTCAGTCAAACTTGACTATAATTTGTGGGCTTATAGGACTGCATATAGAACTCTTATAGGAATGTCCTTATATAGGCTAATATTTAGGAAAGCTTGTCACTTACCAGTTGAACTTGAGAATAAAGCATATTTGGTAATTAAAGAATTCAATTTTAATTTGAAAGATTCTTGTGAGAAACATCATTACAATTAATTGAGCTTGAAGAAATAAGGAATGAATCTTATGAAAGTGCTAAGATTTATAAAGAAAAGATGAAGATTTAGCATGATCGAAAGATTCTTACTAAAAATTTTCAACCAGGGCAACAAGTTTTGCTATATAATGCAAGGTTAATTTCCCGGTAAACTTAAGTCCAGTTGGATGGGCCCATTTGTTGTGATGAAAGTTTATCCTTATAGAGTTGTGGATATAAAAAATCCTAAAACTGAGAAAATATTTAAAGTGAATGGTCATAGGCTGAAACCCTATTTTATAGGGGAACAACTTAAATTTAACAATTGAATGATGTTCGGTTAACCAAAATAATCACTGGTTATGTCAGGCTGATGACATAAAACAAATCGCTCTATGGGAGGCAACCCATAATTATCAGTGTGCTTTTGCTTTGATTATTTTTTTTTTGTGTGATTAAAAAAATTTAGGGTAGTATTTCTTAGAATATTTTGTGTTAGTAATGTTTTTAAGACTTTATTAAGTGACTTAGACATGTTAGAATGAGTATTTGGACGTTAAGTTATCCGGTGCTAAATCAAGTACTATCACTTAAGCGCCAATATTTGACACTTAACCGCAAGCATTAAAAACCATGTGCAAAAATGCAATTTCTAAAATTTTTAACCACCAATTGGTTAACTTAAACATTTCATGGTAGTTTGAGGACGTGTATAAGAGTTATAGGAAGGATTTTGTCTTATAAAAAGAAGGGTTTTATAAAAGATTTTCACCACAACTCAAATTCTATCCCTAAAAGTCTAAGAGAAAGAAATATTTGGAGGAAATGACTTCATGGGAGATGGATCTAAAGAAGAAAGAAGAGGCCATGATGAAAAAATTCATTAGTCAGAGTGCACAAGAGATGTATAATGGTTTTTTAGTCGTTCGTATCGAATGAATAGCGGAGAAGATCAACAAAATTGAGGCTAACATGACTATAATTGAGGCAAATGTAAATGAAGTTAATGCAAATCTAGAGCTTGTTGGATGGCAATTAAAAATGCAATTTAGTCATACTAGTTATATAGAGGAAGCAGATAAGGCGATGTATCTTAAGTAGAAATGGATTGAAGAATATTGTATCAGAGCTCATCACCACCGTCCGTTTTATCAACTCTATATTCAAAATTCCCAAGGAGAGACAAGAATTTGTTCCAAAAAATGAAGAATGGAATTAAGTTCTATGCTAAGATTTTCTTGTTAAGAGTTGTTTTATGTATTAGTGTTAAGTCTTGTTTATTAGTGTTTGTGCGATTATGTAATTTATTGTGTAAGTTTGTTTAGTGTTTGTATTTAGAAAAAAATTCTCATCCTAGACTCTTTGGAATGAGAATTATGTGTTGAATGTTGTTTGTCATATTTTTTGAATGAATATAAGTGTTTGTTTATGAAAATTCTGTGTTATTTTAGCCTCGAATCGAATTAGTTATATTGGAGAATTTTGAGAGAGAGGAGAGTTAAAGGAGAGGAAAATAGTCATTTAAGTGTTTTAAAATCATTTAGGGGTGGTTTACTTAGGCTAATGGTGGATTTTTCTTAAGTTCAACATATTAAAAATTGTGCACTAGCGTCTAACTGCCACATATCTGCACTTAAGCGCCGGTTTACAAAAACTGGTTTGTGAATGGTTAAAAGTGAAAATTAACCCCGAAAAATGTCATTTTCACTCCTGTCATCGTCTTCTTCCTTTCAAGTTTGTGGTTTTGAGTTTAGGGCAAACCTTTTCGTGGAGAATTCTTGGTGGATTCAAGCCAAATTTCCTATATTTGGATTTCTTGAGATAAGATCTTCACTTCTATGTAGTTATTTGGGATTTTCACCATGTATTTTGAGCACATTGTGGAAGTACCCAAAATTTACTATTCATGGTGAAAAACTTGAGAAAATCTATAAAAATTACATAGAAAGTGTAGTTTAAGCTTATAAAAGTTAAGTTTAGTAGATTAGAATTGATCTTTAAAATTTTTGTGAAATTTTGTGAAATTTGTAGAATGGCCTAAGAATGAAGAGGAGTATGGGAAAGACCCACTTTAATTCGAGCAATCTTGTTAGTTTGAAAGCTCAGGACAGATATAGTGACGCTCTATAGTCATGAAAATTGATTCCTGTGAGGTGTTTTAAAAATCCAGGTGGATCCATGGAGGATTTGATCATTCGCCGATAATGGGATTTCTGTAGTATAGAAGTTCTATGCAAACCTCTTTGAGGTGGAAGAGGATCGGGTCATGGTCAAAGGTAAATTGGTACATTTTTCACCTGAGGTAATCAACATGTTCTACCATTTACCAACTAATACTCTGTATTTCTATTCAAACTATATTCCTACTGAGATGAAACTGGATGAGATTATTTCATTTTTGATTGTTGGAAAGAGACTCTGGAAAATTACAAATGAGAGGAGAGTCAACTTTTCCACTTCAAAGTTAAGTGCACCATCGAAGGCGTGTCACTACTTTATTTTAGCTCGTCTGTTACCAACGAATCATCTTAATGAAGTTACAAAGGAGAGAGCAACGTTGAATTATTGTATTTAACACTGCAAGCCTATCAAAATTGGAGCTTTGATTTATCAGACTATCATCAGTTATGCCACTGCCGCTACTACTGCATGTCTCAAATTTTCTTCCTTAATCTTTTCCTTGTGTGAGCAAGCTGGTGTAAGATATGATAGCTGGGAAGAAGTGTTGTTGCCTCTAAAATTGATTACAAGTGTGAATGTGAAATCATATTTTGAACACTTTATTTTTGGTTGGAGAGGAGGATTTTTGAGAAGTTACGGAATGTCAACGTCTGCTGCATCAACCTCCTCTGTTTCTATATTGAGACCATCTACCTCGATAGCATCTACTTCTATAGGTGAGTATACTGAAACTCAGGATCATTTATTGTAGAGGATGATGGATAATATTAATTTTACCGCAGATAAAGTACAAAATTTAGAAAATTTTGTGGATCATATTGATGGATATGTCAGAAGACATAATGAATATGAGGAGAAATTTCACTCATATTTAGAGAGCCTTATTAGGGGTAACCAAGGAGTGGAATTCCCTTCATATCCAAAATATGTTGATTATGACCTGCAACTTTTTGGGATAGCGGTGACACTAATGATGATAATGAGGAGAAGGACTAAGGTTGTTTTATGTTTATAATATGTGATGTACTTTATGGTGTGAACTTGATACATTTGAGTTTGTGTACTTGTTGTACTATGCGATGTGTTAGTCTTTTTGTGTTATTATTATTGTAATGTTTGTGTTTTGTTAGTATTGTGTTTTAAATTCTAGAGTAGTAACTGTTGTTGTGTGTTGTGTAATGTGTTTTAGTTAGTTAGGAATGAACTTATTTCTATGTCTCATGAAAGTTGAAAATCTTGCTATCTTTAATTTTAAAATTTAGTTTAAAAAATTTGCTACCCTGTATGTTTTTTTATCTTGTTAGTCTGCTTATCTTTTTTTATGTTGAGATTGTGAAGTCAAAGTGAGTGTGCTTGTTTGCTTTTATATTTGTACCCACTACTTCAAAGTCTAATGAATCTATATATGTTAAAAATTAGGAAATTTGATCAAAAATTAATTTTACCAATGTTCTTATTTTTCTACTTATATAATCAGGGTATAAAAATTCTTGTAAGCATGTTATTTCAATTTTTATTCTTGCTTATATATATCTTCTACTAAACTGTTTATTCTTATTAAAAATTTAAGTTTGGGGGAGATGAAAATATTTTCGAAACTTGAATTTTATTTGTTCTCAAATGAGCTACAAGTGAATTTAATTTGAAAATAAAAATGATCATGTATATGAAGTTATATTAGGGAAGTAAAACTTTGATTATAGAAATGAATAAGATAATTTAGTTAAAATTTTACGAGTGATGTAGAAAAATTTAAAGTTAAAAGTTCTTAAATGTAGAAAGGATAAATATTGTGTAAATATCTTTAGTAAGACATATTGTAATTTTCATAAGCTATTATTTTTTTTTAAGTAAAAGAAAAATATCAACTCTTTGCTCTAGGAAAAGAAGACTGGAATTCAATACCATTAAAGGACTATCTAGATATAGTAATCCTTGCCTGTAAAAAAAAAGAAAAAGAAAAGAAAAGAAAACAAAATTTGAAAAAGGAGGAGAAGCTTGAGGATTAGCGCCCAAACAAAAATTGGTTCTACTTCTGATTTTCTTAAAGTATAAGACTTGAAAAACTCTTAAGCTTAAAGATATAATATAGTAAGTAAAATTATACTTAATAAAACTTTTTAAATGAAGGAAATAAAATGCTTAAGTTTTATATTTGGAAAATCTACAAGTATTTGTGAATTAAATAGGTACTCATATTTTTCATACTTCTTCACTTTAAGGGTTTCTAAACTTTAAGGTGGTCTCATTCACTAGAGTTTTTTCTAAATTAGTATCGGCACTATTTTTGGTGTGGGGTTTGCCTGTAAGAAGCTGTCGATCATCGGAATGGAAATCTCATTGCCCGCTTCGGAAAGACGTTAAAAAAAATTGGGTTTCGAAAAAGACGAAGTCAAACTGACTCCATAATTTTTATAGTTCAGATAAAAGAGCACTTTTACCTCAAATCCTNCTGTGTGTGTGTGTGTCCTTAAAAAATTAATTATTTTAGTCTACTATTCCATTAGGTATCCATCAAAATCACCATATCATAGCGAATTTTAAAATATGCTTGGCCACAGCACTTTTAAATGGAGTTTAAAGTGCAATAAAAAAACATTTATTTATTTCATTCATAACATTCATAACATTCAAAACAATCTTACACAATCTTTAAAGTGCTCACAAAATCAGAGAAATAAGTCTCAGCTCCTAGCATACATAAGGAAAACAACAAAACTACAAAAAAAAGAGTTGTATTAAGCTCTTGAAGATCAAGTCTTCTTCTCTCATCATACCATTGCATAAATTTTACACTCTTGAATACACTCGTACTCACTTATCACACTCTATAACAGGCAACATGTCATTTTCTATACTCCATATACGCACCGATATATTCCCATGTGTCCCTAGAACAAAATTACTAAAAGGCCCACCCTAAAACTTAACATGAATATTTATATCTAGCCATCGCTCCACGACACTATAAACAACATTGTGGCGCTACAAATGTAGTGTTGTTGCACTCTAATGTGTCATACGTCAAACCATGGAGTTGCAAGCACTTATTTCCTTAAGAATTAGGGTTGTAGTGCTTGGATGACAAAGTTTTAGTGCTAAATGTGGTGCTACGATGTCATACATTCAGTTTTTTTCTCCACTGTCGTCTCCTTCTGTACTACAGCGAAACTAATCTAGTGTTGCAACACTAAGCTCTTGGACATTTAGATAAAGAAATGATGCTTCAAGTGATGTATGTTTTACACCTAGTGTTGCGATGCAATAACACTTTCTTTTAGAATTCTATTTTTTACTATCCCAGTCCATGTCCCATCATAAAAACACAAAAATGATTTAATAAAGATGCCTTAAAACATAAGATTTTTGCATATTTCAATCATAATTTTAAAGCACTAAACTTACTTAGAAATTTCACCCAAAATTCACATATTAATTGTCCTCAAGTAATCTTCAATATAACGTTTCATCTTCTACTCCTTAAAAAAAAAAGTTTTCTTAAAATTTAACTTTGTTGAATAATAATTTTACATAACATTAAATCTTATATATGAAATCATTAATGATAAATGCTACTTAATCCCAAATTTTCAAAATTCTTATTTTCATTACTATTCATGTGAGTCATAATTCCTAACTACTTCATTACGTAAATAACTAACTTAAATAATTTTTAAATAATAAAATCATACTAATCTCTCGAACATAATCTTTTCAAACTATCATGCAGACATTCTATTAAAATACAAGTAAATTAGAAGTTGATAGNCTAAAGAAATGATGCTTCAAGTGATGTATGTTTTACACCTAGTGTTGTGATGCAATAACACTTTCTTTTAGAATTCTATTTTTTACTATCCCAGTCCATGTCCCATCATAAAAACACAAAAATGATTTAATAAAGATGCCTTAAAACATAAGATTTTTGCATATTTCAATCATAATTTTAAAGCACTAAACTTACTTAGAAATTTCACCCAAAATTCACATATTAATTGTCCTCAGATAATCTTTCAATATAATGTTTCATCTTCTACTTCTTAAAAAAAAAGTTTTCTTAAAGTTTAACTTCGTTGAATAATAATTTTACGTAACATTAAATCTTATATATGAAATCATTAATGATAAATGCTACTTAACCCCAAATTGTCAAAATTCTTATTTCCATTACTATTCATCTGAATCATAGTTCCTAACTACTTCATTACGTAAATAACTTACTTCAATATTTTTTAAATAATAAAATCATACTAAACTCTCGAACATAATCTTTTCAAACTATCATGCAGACATTCTATTAAAATACAAGTAAATTAGAAGTTGATAGAACTTTGTTAAATTCAATCTATAATAATAAATGACATGAGCATATATATTTTTCATGCTCAAGATGATCATAACTATTAACTAAGTATTTTTAACTTTTATTTATAATTCAATCAACTCAACTTTTTCAATTTTATATATATTTATATTTATCATAATTTCAAATCAAGTTTTTATTTCAAGCATTAAAGTTAATTTCATTTTAATCTTGATTATATCATCCAAATTAATTAAGCTTTAGAAATTTGCATATGTTTGATTAATTAAATTCATTTTAAGTCACAAACCAACTTCGATCACTACAAAAACAAGGAAATAGTATTGCATGAGAAATTTAAAATAACTCAAAAAACATCCAGAAGTAGCTTTGCAGTGTCGTAATTTTAACAATTTGGCACTATAACATTCACTGATGGGTACAAGATAGATACAAATTTGCAACTAAACATGATTTTATATTATAATTTAAAGTACAACTTACAATAACTAGCAAAGCAAATATAGAGCTACAACAAAACAAACAATTCAAAGTCTCCCAAACAAGCATTTCACTAATAATAATACAAGAAATAAAAGAAATACAATCTTAAGAGACAAAAATCACTCAAAATCCTCCTCATCCCCTTCTTACCTCCAGGGCTAGCATAGTCGCACATAAGACTGAAAGAGGAGAAATTATTCTATACGGACAGCGCATGCAGAGATGTATGTGCTATCCAATCTCGGTCGTCGATAACAATTTTTTTTTATTTATTTATTTTTAAACAATGGAGACCACCTAAATACAATTTTACTGTGATCGACGGTCGAGTTCGGACAACGAATGCAGAGATGTATACGCTGTCCGTATAGAATAAATTNGCAATGGCCATATGAATATTATTTTTCAAAGTTTAAAAAATGGCACATAGCCTCCATTTGGTGTGTTTATACTGCTACGAGTTATCGCTGTAACCAACTCAAGATGCTACACTATTTTATTCAAAAATAAATTGTGTCAAATCTGTCTAAATTGTGATGTTTGATATTCAAAACTTTGTATCATATGATGATTAATTAATTTATTTATTTGATCTAAATTTAATAAAAAATTAAAGTAATTAATATATTCAAAGATCTTTACACAAGCTACTAAAATAACATTTATAATATATTTGAAGATATTTATATAATAATTACTATTTTTGAAAACACATTGGAATTTCTATGAGCATTTTCATGCATGCACAATTCTTATATATTTACATATCTAATACCTAAACTTTGACATTTACATGAATACCATTCAAATCATAAGAAAATACTATTATTTCTCACTTTTTCAAGTGTGAAATATGAATTTTCTTGCATAATTTTATAGTAAAAAAAAAAGTGTTAGAATATAAATATCAAACTTTGGGTCCGTTTGGGGCAGCTTATAAGTGCGTGTGGCGTTTTCAAAACCCCGCCGTAACGCTTGGTTTGCGTGTTTCTTCAGCTTATTTGCGTTTGGGTTTTTACACTAAACGCAGGCCGTGGGTCGACCCTTGCAGCCGGCACGCGGGCCGCTTTCAGGATAAACAGCTTATCTTGAAACGCACAAGCTGCCCCAAACAGACCTTGCATATGTTAACACATAAGAATTGTGGGGGGTATGTTAAGTCAAATTGTCATGTAATAATCCTGGTTGAGTTTGCAAGTTTGCCCTCCTAATGTATGTTGAGAATCACTTTGACTAAATTACTTCTTGCTATGGCAGACTTTTAGAATATCACCTTCTGATTTTTTCTTTTAGAATGGGACCTCACGTAGGCATTGTGTGGGCTATTGCTAATTCCAAGTTTCTTACTTCCAACATCTCTCGTAGAAATTTAGTGATGAAGCTCCTCAAGATTTCCGAGGGCTATTGTTGAAGCTTTAAAAGAGCGTAAGTGTTCATTTGCTGCTTTTGGATACTAATGAACTGGGCTATGAACATTTGTTTAAAGTCACATAAGGAAATGATGACTCCCACTTCTAAGTTATTGAACTAACTTAGAGTTGATTCTTTCATAATCATGAAGAATAAATTGTACATTAAGGCATAATTTACTCATAGTAAGGATACAACTAACTTAGAAGAAGAAACATGATCATCTGAGCATGATCTTCCCTTTTAAGAATCCTAGATTGGAATCTTAAATTTACTTGGTGCTTCAACTTTTACTATCTCCCTTGAAAAAAACATTCTCTAATGTTTAATGCTTCATCTCTTTCTCGTTTTCTTTCTAATTCCTCATTTGAAGATGTGTGGGCTTCATTATTTGGGGCGTACGTTTTATCCCTCCTCTTCTAGGGGGAGGGCTCTTCATAGAGTCTGTTTGAAGCAGTTGCAACTTAAAAATAAGTTGTTGCGCAGTAGCTGTCATAGTAAGCTGTTATGGATAAGTTTGTTGTTTGTTTATCTTTTATAGTTTGAAAATAGTTGTGTTGCAACTATTTTTGGAAAAAAATTATCATTCTACCCCTGTATTGTAATGATGTTTGCAATAGAATTGTCATGCCAATATATTTTATACTTCATAAGCAAAAATACAGCGCAAAATTTTACGAAAAAGAGATATACACCTTACGTAACAGTGAGTATCATTATTACTAAAATTAAGAAAAAGACTATTAAATAATATTTAATAATGCGACAATATTATTTTTAAAAAGCATGTGACGTATGTAACGAGCTAAGCCATTCTCCAGGGATATTATTCATGCCAGATCACTCTCGACGGTGGAATCTTCCAGCCTATCTGTCCAACAAAAAAAGTCATTGGTTTACATGATTCTCTGCAGAAACCTGTAAAACTGTTTCACGTAGCTATGTGGCTGATTTGAAGTTAGCAGAGAACTTTGAAGTTCACAGTAGCAGTGTAATCCTCGGAAGGTACCATAAATTCTCGAACTCATTTATCCTAAATGCTTTAAAAAACATCACATTATACATAACATAAGTAAAAATTGTTAAAATAAGTAATTAATTATAATTTTATGCACTGTGAGCTCTTAAAAAACTCAGTATATCAACCAACGAACATGTCCTTAAAAGAAGACAACAAGCTTTATTAAAAAACGGTTCTTGGTTGTAATCAAGCTCGTGTGTGTCACATATACATATCACCAAAAAATGTCATCCAGAAGAACTTTAAAAACCGTAGTGCCAAAAAAAGAGCAACTTAGTTGTCTTCATTAGGATTTTACATGTGACACCAACTAATACCGACAAATAGGCAATCCAGAAGAACCCATATGATCAAATGTTTCATAAACCTATAAAAACTAAGAAACGAAAATAAACATAAACCGTATAAAATAAAATTACAATAAACAGTAAATCTCTTCAACAATCATTATAATTAATAATATAATGAATACTTAAATCACCATCATACTATCACATTCGTAATTCATTACGTCAATGAGTTCCGATTGGAGTTTTGAAGAGTATATCTATTTATTTTTGGTTCTAGGACCAGTAGTTCTAGGAATCGACTCCACTCTCTCCAATTGTTTCTCAATTATTACGAAAAGGTAACAAAGAGAAAATACGAGCTTGTTTTATAGCAATAGTAATTAATCGTTGTTGTTTCAAAGTCAACCTATTCGTCCGTCTAGATAAGATTTTTCCTTGTTCACTAACATCTTGCTTGCACCTTCTCGTCTTTAGTACTGGTCTCAGGAATATCATTTTCAGCCTGTGACAAGACTGTCAAAGACTATATTCATATGCCTTGACAGGTACATGCTCATGATCCTCGTCCACCCTACGAAATTCGATGTTGTTGCGGGAAGGATGATGCCAAATATAATTGTGGAGAGTCATGGTGTTAATCACAAACTACACTTATCTGCAAAACGGGTAAGATGACATATCATAAAGTGTAATCCATTTCTTCATCCAAAAACCAAAAGTTTTCTCAATGACACCATGCAAGGAGGAATGTATTTTATGGAACATTTCTTTCTTGCTCTGTGTGACAATGCTGACTCACGTAAAATTAGGTATGTGGCATTTCGTATTAAGATAGGGCTTGAGATACCCTCATTACAATGAATATCCAACATCAACCAAATAGTATTTACCTGATGTGAATTCCATTATTAGTATTGAGGGAAAAATGAATTAGGAGAGTAGCTCAGTCACAAGAGAACCTATGGGTAGATTTGTGAAGTTTTCCGTGTTGAAGCTTTGAAAATCTTACTTTCAAGCGCACTGCCCTCCCAACTAGCCATGTCAAAAGTGAAGCACATATTGAAGTTGCATACCACCATGACATTCTGCTTCGGTGACCCACAACAGCTGATGAATGTTATATTCTCATTATTTGAAACACGTGCATCAACGTGTGTTTCATCGTTTAGTCCAATACAATGCTAGAAAGATAACAAAGGGTTACGTAATCACGATATTTATATGAAAATTTAATGTTATAAATAGGAGAAATTACCTTAAAATATGAAATATATCGTGCATCATGTGAATTCTCTATGGGGGTTCGTTCGAATGTAAGATATGTTGGTTTTATGACTTGTGAAGAAAAATTTACAAGTGTTTTCAACCCTGTTGAAAAGTATCTGCAAATCATTTTGTATGAGTGTTGAAATCTCTCTATAGATCCTCACATTGATTCATTCTGTGATAATATGTGTAGGGTTATTATCAACACCTCTTGTGAAGTCATTCTGGATGAGACATGAAGTCCATAATTCCTATGTAGTTACTCTAGCAGATCAGTGAATACCGCCTGTATCATGCAAAACATATTGTTAAAACTTGTTGGGTGGCCCACAAGCAACTCACCAACTCATTTATCGCTAGCATATGAGGATGTCATGTAGGAGGAGTGTTCAATGTAAGAGTTATAATATTCATACATCAAGCATACGACAATTGCAACTCTCCTTCTACGTCTTTCACTAGTTGCATTCATGTATTTCAGTATTGAAGTGGCTAACCCTTAAGCACCAATGAATTAGCTACAGTCATATAAAGTTACGAGCAAAACCAACATAAGTAAATAAAGTTACAAAAGTAAATAAAGAACATAACATGGATAAAATAACATCATGTACAAAGCATGTTTAAATATCTAAAATACAATGAAAAATTATAAACAAATAGAATGTCCCACGTGAATGTAAATAAAAAAATATCTTTCAAGTGTCCCTGCTCTCATAAAAATATTGTAGTGTGAAGAAAAACTCCTTCATATCGAACCTTCAAGCAACTTCATAAAAAACAAATACAACGACAAATGTTGGCAAATCTCTATAGTTGCATTTAAAATTTGCACAACCTGTTGGACAGTAGTTGCCTGTGATGTGTTGGGGTCATTGCTGCTTGAAATCACCAACTGTGATATCTGGCTTCTAAGGAAAGTAGCTCTCATTTTCTTTTTATTTTCAACCCACGGACGGTGAAAGTTGCTCGTGGACTCAAGTTCATAGTGGTTAGGGCTGGCGCCTTCAGTGGAACCACCCCTTTGGTCAACTTTCAAATTTTCAGGGATGCCACCAAAACCGTCTCGCTCGGAGCACATGCAATGTTGTCTGTTGCCACGACATCCCAAACATACGATCTAACTTCTTCTACAACTCAGGATCGACTCCACTGTATTTACACTTTTTCGCAACAGACACCACCTATAAATTCATATAACATGTAGTTCAAACTAAAAAAAAATAAAAATTGATCAACTTTAGGGGAAATTAAAAAAATGTTCACTGCAAGTTTTTTTGCCCATCATTCCTTGAAAGCATCAATCGTTCGCTTCACCGGATCCCACCCCAAACCCGTCGATCATCGCTTCAATTCCTTCCAGATTTTCCAATCCTTTTTTAGCTGATCCCACTTATTTTTTAATTACATCATAACATACTTTGTTCGTCATCTCTTTGAATTTTCTAATAATATTTTGTCATCCTTCCTTGTTGAAATAAGTTGTCAGCCAATTTTCTAGTTCGACCTCCTTGAGAAAAAAGTCACAAAATATTAATTTTTCCTTTTTATACCACATTGTAGATGAACCAGCCTCTTTTGTCTTAGTCATTGGATTACTATCATGAAAAATGAATATTAATATAAATTGGAATGTCACGCCACACCGCCAAACACGCCACCACACCTCCACACACCCCACCATACCACGACAACACATCCACACACCACACCACCACACACCGCACACCTCCACACCTCCACACAACCCACCACAATAGCACATCCAACCACCACACCACCACACCACCACACCACCACACCACCACACCACCACACAACCACACAACCACACCATATATTAGCAACCGAACCACCACACCACACACCACCACACACACCACCAAATTAGTTGTTTGAATAGAACATTTTAAATCAAAACAAATGATTTTATTTTCATAAGACTTTTGGTATTGATAAGAAATATTATATATATGTTAAATTTCTCATAGCTAAATAAAATTTGAGATGCCAATAAAACAGTATTTGTTATATCTTAATCTAGATCAAAATTTAAATATTTAAATAAGCACTTAAATTTAAATAAAAGGTCATTTACATACATACCAAGCAATTCTCATGAATTTTGCTTAAACTAAATATTATTTTAAGTATTCTGTGGTATGCATGTATCTTTGCAGATCTTTTTTTTTTTGCTAAAATTAACTATCCTTTGTATAATGAAAGTTCTCCTTATTTACAGGGGAGAGTGCATAATATAATAATATCACATTTTCCCCCTATTTTAATGGTGGTTGTACGAGATATTCTATGTATTTTACATAAATGAGCGTATCGCTCAGTTGTTCTCTTACTCGATTGGTTGAACTTGTTGGCATCAAGACAACATGACTGGTTCGGTCGGCTAATCTTGGTCGACGTTGCCGATCGGCTAATCTAATATGGTTGTCAACCCTCGATCCTTAATGAGAAACTTTTGTCGGCAGAGCGACGTTGGACTATCGAGCAAATGATGAACCATTGCAACTTAACAGATTGTTCATTCCTCATCAAGGAGAGCCTGAACTATGATTATGAGATTCTTTAAAGCATAGTTAATTCTTGATCCTTGTTGAGGAGCCTCGGGTGGCTACATCCGATCAAATAAGGTTGCCTCCTATATTTTTTGGTGGGCCCTCATTCGTTGTACTCTCATTCTCCAGACCGTTAGATCTCATCAGGATTAGCATCGCCACATCTTCGATGGTCAATCTTATATTCAAAAGAATTGTATATATAGATCAAAAGTTTGAATTTACATGCTAACAATAACTTTTCCTTGAGAGCAACCATAGCTTCTGTTCAACTCAACTTATTATATTATTATTATTATTATTATTTTATATTTATTTTCAGTTGCCTACAAATTCTATTATTTAAAAATAATATCACACATAATTCTAATAAATAAATATATAGCAAAGCTTGATGGACAAAATAAATAAAATAAAGGATAAAAAAGAGCTTCACAATAACACTACTCCAATGACGCCAATCATTCACCATAAACGTCCACAACAGAGTTCGTGTCCCCACAACTTGGTCGGCAAATAAACCACACATTAAAAATAAATAAATAAAATAACAAAACAAAAAATGCCAAAAATAAAAAAATAAATAAAAATTTAAAAAAATGTTATTGTCATTATAATTATATGAATTTAGATAGTTTGTCCCACCAAATAAATCACTAAATGAAGCTAAAATGCATAATATGCTAAAAACACAATCACTTTTTTGATCCTTTTAGGAAAAATAGTGAGCATAATCATTTTGTTACACTCAAATTTTAATATTTACACCGTCTTGCACCTCTGTTAAAATCTCGTTGGACGCAGTTGTCGATTCGTTCGAGCTTCATCACTCGAAGGAAAGCACGAAAGTTTGAAAGACCATGCAACGATGGGATCACAACGTATAGAGACCTCCAAAACTCACATATTTCTCCTTCTTCTAGACTGCTCCTAGTGAAACCATCAATGAAGGTAATCAATCTCATTTCAAACCCACTTTCTCCCACCCGCCTTCGACGGGTGCCTGGATTGTGTCATACAAAGACCTCTAAAACTCCCATCTTTCTCCTCTTACAGCCTCTCAAACCCCTTCTTTCCCCCATTTTGCCTTAATTCTCATTTCTACTCCTTCTGTCCCGCACCAACCCGGACTCATTGATGATCTAGGCAGCTCTCATCTCTTCTTCTATGTACGTCAAGATCCGGTCTCAAGTACTACAGATTCTTAAATCATGTCTTTCCTCAGCTTGACCATTGTTCACCTCAATCCCGTCTGAACTCTAGAAACTTCATCGGAATCGAGTAGCAGCGAATTTCACCAACTTAAGTTAGAATTTTGTTGTTATTTGAATGTTTTGTGTGTGAGCTAAGGAAAAATTAGGGTTCAGGCACGAAATATATAAATTTAATAATTTTGAGTTCTATGTATATAAATCCTTCAGACAAATACGAAGGTGATCCCAAACAACCCCAAAATGTGTGTATGGGTCAAAACCAATGATAATGTAACTATATTTTATTATTATTATTTTGAGAAGACTCTTTTCTATCATATTCATAGCAAAAGGAGATATTAGTTAAAATTTTCAAAGAAAAATAGATAGAACATGCCATCATGGCCATATTATTATTGTATATTAATATTAATATTATTATTTATTTTTTCCCATCACTTGCTAATGTTACTTTATTGTATAATGGATAACTTTTTATATTNTAAAATAAAGGATAAAAAAGAGCTTCACAATAACACTACTCCAATAACGCCAATCATTCACCATAAACGTCCACCACAGAGTTCGTGTCCCCACAACTTGGTCGGCAAATAAACCACACATTAAAAAAATAAATAAAATAACAAAACAAAAAATGCCAAAAATAAAAAAATAAATAAAAATTTGAAAAAATGTTGTTGTCATTATAATTATATGAATTTAGATAGTTTGTCCCACCAAATAAATCACTAAATGAAGCTAAAATGCATAATATGCTAAAAACACAATCACTTTTTGATCCTTTTAGGAAAAATAGTTAGCATAATCATTTTGTTACACTCAAATTTTAATATTTACACCTAGCACCTCTGTTAAAATCTCGTTGGACACAGTTGTCGATTCGTTCGAGCTCACTCGAAGGAAAGCACAAAGGTTTGAAAGACCATGCAACGATGGGATCACAACGTATAGAGACCTCCAAAACTCTCATATTTTTCCTTCTTCTAGACTGCTCATAGTGAAACCATCAATGAAGGTAATCTCATTTCACTCCCGCTTTCTCCCACCCGCCTTCGACGGGTGCCTGCTTTGTGTCACACAAAGACCTCCGAAACTCCCATCTTTCTCCTCTTACAACCTCTCAAACCCCTTCTTTCCTTAATTCTCATTTCTACTCCTTCTGTCCCGCACCAACCCGAACTCATTGATGATCTAGGCAGCTTTCATCTCTTCTTCTATGTACGTCACGATCCGGTCTCAAATACTACAGATTCTTAAATCATGTCTTTCCTCAGCTTGACCATTGTTCTCCTCAATCCCGTCTGAACTCTAGAAACTTCATCAGAATCGAGTAGCAGCGAATTTCATCAACTTAAGTTAGAATTTTATTGCGGAGGAAAAATTGAGGTTCATGCACGAAATATATAAAAATAATAATTTTGAGTGCTATGTATATAAATCCTTCAGACAAATACGAAGGTGATCCCAAACAACCCCAAAATGTGTATGGATCAAAACTAATGATAATGTAAAGAGATTTTATTACATTTTATTATTATTATTATTTTGAGAAAACTCTTTTCTATCATATCATAGCAAAAGGAGATATTAGTTAAAATCTNGATTTTATTACATTTTTATTATTATTATTATTTTGAGAAAACTCTTTTCTATCATATCATAGCAAAAGGGGATATTAGTTAAAATTTTCAAAGAAAAATGAATAGAACATGCCATCATGGCCATATTATTGTATATTAATAATAATATTATTATTTATTTTTTCCCATCACTTGCTAATGTTACTTTATTGTATAATGGATAACTTTTTATATTGCTCTAAAATAATATTATTGCATCTTTAAATCCTTTGTTTATTATGAAAATAAAAAATATTTTAAAGGCTTATCAAAACATCCTCATTANTTAATATTATTATTATTATTTATTTTTTCCCATCACTTGCTAATGTTACTTTATTGTATAATGGATAACTTTTTATATTGCTCTAAAATAATATTTTTTTTGCATTTTAAAATCATTTGTTTATTATGAAAATAAAAAATATTTTAAAGGCTTATCAAAACATCCTAATTAAATAGAATGGGCAAGAAGAAACACCATAAAATTCCAACAAGCTTCTTATAAATATATAAATATATAAATATATAAATATATATTATAGAAGCTTCTTATAAAATATTCTAGGCTTATCTAAACAACCTCATTTAAATAAATAAATACAATAAATAAAATAGCCACAACCAATAGAATCAAATATACATGTACTCTAAACAATGCACATGGTAAGAGCTAGCATATATGCCCCATGTATTCATAGATACATACACAAACATAGCAAAATGTATGTACATTTAATTTATTATGTCAACTAATATAAATAATAATAATTGCACACGGTGTAAATAGATTTTATAAATTTTGAAATACTTGATGAATGCATATGCACATTGACAGATTCCTCAACTCTATATTAAAACTTCAACATATGTGTTAAGAGAAATAAAATATGTACTTAAGATTTGTTTATCTTCGTGTGGTCCTCGTAGTTATTTAGTCTCATGTNTATACATACACAAACATAGCAAATTGTATGTACATTTAATTTATTATGTCAACTAATATAAATAATAATAATAATAATTGCACACGGTCTAAAAAGATTTTATAAATTTTGAAATACTTGATGAATGCATATGCACATTGAGAGATTCCTCAACTCAATATTAAAACTTCAACATATGTCTTAAGAGAAATAAAATATGTACTTAAGATTTGTTTATCTTCGTGTGGTCCTCGTAGTTATTTAGTCTCATGTTCAAGTAGTTATATTCCCCAACTAATCTGACCTCTAACCTGATATTCAACATTGATGTGACGCTAATGAAATTTTTAGTACTCTTAATTATTAAACCCTCTCTNCGAGAAATAAAATATGTACTTAAGATTTGTTTATCTTCATGTGGTCCTCGTAGTTATTTAGTCTCATGTTCAAGTAGTTATATTCCCCAACTAATCTGAGCTCTAACCTGATATTCAACATTGATGTGACGCTAATAAAATTTTTAATACTCTTAATTATTAAACCCTCTCTTTATATAATAATAATAATAAATCATTTGAGGAAATATAATGGGGGTGGACAAGTAAGGCCAAACTAGAGATGCCAANTATATAATAATAATAATAATAAATCATTTGAGGAAATATAATGGGGGTGGACAAGTAAGGCCAAACTAGAGATGCCAAAAATATAAATTAGAGGCAATGTACAATAAGAAAAGTTTCAAAAGTCTAGCCAAGTGTAATTTAAAACCTAATGATAAGCTTGCTTTGCAATATATAGCTACTTCTTTTTCATGCAATTATTAATATGGGGCATTTACATACATACTATATAATTCTTATCTATTTACATATCAAACATCTAAAAATTTATATTTACATACATGCAATCAAACCTTTAATATTTACATACTTATGAATGAAAAATGTATTTAACTTTAGTAAGTTAGTATTTTCCATGCATAGATATGATACTAAAATGATATAAATGTAGATATAAAAGTTTAGGTATTAGATATGTAAATAATTAAGAAGTGTGTGTAAGTATCTAAATCTTCTTAAATCTATAGATCCTGATCTTTAGTTGAATAATTTTCAATAAGAAAATGTCATTGAAATAAAGCACGAAAAAAATATACTAAATTTTTTTTCGTATTGTATTATTTAGGTCGACAATTCTTTAGATTTTTTTGGGCAATTTATTCTTAAAAATAGGGGTGTTAGATTCCAAAGGCAGAGCCCATTTTTCTAGAGAAAGAAGAAAAGAGGTTAGAGATTATCCCTAGAAGAACCAAGAGAGAGAGAGAGAGAGAGAGAGAGAGAGAGAATGTCCCAGATTTATAGATTTGAGGGTGACCAAACCCCATGGAGGTTATAAAAGTGTCTACATAATGAGTAAAGACTCAAGTTGACTATAGTATGGCATTGTCCCCATTGATGTAGTCGACATTGTTGTGGAAATATGAGACTAGATGATAAAAGACTTCTCAAACTAAAGTGAATGAGGGAATTGGTTGTATTGTTGGCATATGTAACTTAATTTATGGGTATGTTTAGATATCCTTATTCACGAGACATTATCATTTAGTACTTAACAGAGGGACTTTTAGAAAATGGCATGACTAAAAGGGTTATTAAGTCGTGTTGATACCGCTACCAATCTAGTTTGAATTGAGGCCTTTTTTTTCAGTTAAGGTGAGGTGATAGAGGTCATTGAATTGATATCCCAAGTGGAAAAATTCTTCAAATATACCTTGAATATTGTCTTCTCTTTCACGTACATGAGATGTTGATTCCATCTGTTACTCTATGGTTATTTATTAATATACATTTTGTTCCTTGATTCCCTCATTTATTTGTTATTTATGTTGCACAAATGATGAAGAATTTTAGTCAATAGATGAAAATTTTGAACTTCATGACTTTACATGTAGAGTTTTTATCGTCCTAACATTAATCTATATGGGTTTCATCTCTACTCTGAACACTTTATCTTTATGGTCTCTTCTTTCTCTATATGAATCTAAGCGATGAACAATTTGTCGATAGATAGGATTAGATTCCCTATATTGGGCTACTCTTTCTAAGAAGTGAAATAAGAAATAAAAAGGTGCAAGGAAAAGTATAAAAAGGACTAGAACCTTTATTAATCTGAAGAGTAGAAGGTAAGTCCTTCCCTCCAAGACAGATTTATCTTGTTAGATAAACATTCCTAGTTTTTTAAAACCTTCACTCATCCCTTTAATCTCTATGCTCACAATCAGACCAAGGACTGAGAAGGTTGATTCTGTGTCTTAGCCTCCAAGCAAGTTAAGGGGTCTAAGATCTTCATTGATAATAGGATTGGGTTCTAGAGGTACCTATTGATCTAGACTTAAACTAATTTTTAGTTGATTTTTTTTATATATATTTGATTATCTTAAAAACATTTGACTAATGGAATGAGTCTATCCTGAATGACCATCAATAGAAAATATAACACCTTAAAAAGTGGTTCGGGATGAGGGGAACTCGGCTGGGGTACATTTTTTAAATGGCTTGCTACAAGTAAACTCACATCATTATCAACCATGGCTCCTACCTTAGTTTATGAATATGATTTGGATCTTCTTGCAGATGAAGAACTTGATGAAGATTATCAACATAAATTGGGGACATTTGTCGCCTCCATCACATTTCCCATGGAAACTTTAGGCCATAAAAACTTCTACTCTACTCCTGGGAGATGGGAACTTGGGGAAATTGTTGAAGTATTGCCAAGTGAGTTATATAGTGTTAATTAAGAAAATATCTAAAAATATAACAAAAAACAGTTTTCATTTTTTTATATTTTTCAATATATATATATATANGCCCCTTGGCAGCCTCTGTTTCAGGCCACTGTCGCCATCGTCACCCTTTGGCTGCGACCACCGCCTTCTAGTCGCCTCTGCCCTTCGACTGTCGCCGCCTTCCGGTCATTGCCGTCTCCGACCGCCGCCGTCCCGAACCTCTGCCACCTCCAGCCAACAATGATTAAGTGGCTTTTAACTCGTGCATTTCCCAGCCCCCACGACCTATAAACGTCGTCATAGTTTGCTTCTATGGTCTATGTGACCAAATAAGTCCTATGTGGTTCATAGCTCGTGCAGTTCCCGACTCAGGCTCCCACGACCTACAAACATCGTCACAGCTTACCATCAACCTACATGACCAAATGCGACCTACGTGGTTCATAGCTCGAGTAGCTCCCGACTCCGACCCCCACGTCCTACGAACATCATCATAACCTGCTGCTAAGGCCGACGTGTCCAACTACGGTCTACGTGTTTCATAGCTCATGTAGCTTTCAACTCCAGCCTCTGCAGCCTAAAAAATCGTCATAGCTCGTTGCTATGACATACGTGACCAAATATGACCTATGTGGTTCATAGTTTGTGCAATTTTTGGCTCCGACCTTAGTGGTCTGTGGACGTCGTCACAACTCATCATCACAACCTACATGACCAACTACATCCTATGTGGTTCACAATTCGTGAAGCTTCCGACTCCAGCTTTTGCGGCCTACAAACATCATCACCCCTCATCACTATGACTTGTATGGCCAACTATAACCTGCATGACTCACTGCTCCTGCAGCTTCCTATAACGGCATTAGTGACAAAACGACGCTTCTGAAACAACCATCTATAACTGAAATGATCAACTACTATCATGGAATAACTGCCTATAAGACAAGTTAACGCTACAACCACCGTCTACAACATCTACGACTGAATATCGCCTCTATAACAATTGACAACAGCTCTTGCAGCCTACTTTTATCGAAAACTATATTCATTACAACTAGACTACGACTACTATAAATGAACCACAACTGTATATTTTTTATTCTTATAACTTCATCTTTCCTAATTCAAAAGAAGAGTGGATCGATGTATGCAAAAGTATATAACAAATCATTTTAACTGGACAAGTCCCCGTGGTTTTTTCCCTTTTTTAGAGTTTTTCACGTAAAAACCTCTGGTATTTTTACTAGTTGCGTACTTTGTTCTGAGTGTGTGTTAGATTTCCGTGCAATAATAAGACGATAACTCATTACTCTACCACCACAAATTTTTTTAGCACAAATCAGTTATATGAATAAACCAAAATTTAATTATTTGTATGAATTTAATGTCAATTTAATTTCATGAATTCTCTATTTATATCAATCAAATGTTGCATATATGATAAACTTTATGTTTTTTCTCTATGCATTACTTGAAATTAAAATATATGAATAGTTAAACATATCACTTAATTTTCAATTTTTACATCAAAGACAACTTAGCTATGCATGAAAATATAAATTTCGCCTTTTAAAAGTTAAAATGATTGCATTTTTTATGTGATATGAATTTTTAGGTATAATTGTAAATACGTGTTAGATATATAAATACACGAGAATTTGGTGGTATGCACTTAAATACCCATAAAATATAATAAGAAAATTTAATGTAATTTCCATTTTTCCATTTTTCAGATTAAATGAAAATCAAAAACCCAACCAACAACTAAGTATTAAATATTAAGATTTTAAAAATAAAAAAAAATAAATTAAAATGCAATTTCGAAATAAATGATAGTTGCCTTGAAAGGGCTTTGATGTGAAGTGGGCCTTCCATCCCCACATGAACTGTTTTGGCCCACATAAAGTGTTTTGGCGTCAAATCCTCATGTGGAGATGGCTCTTAAATGCAAAACACTTATAGAGTGCTAGCTTTATGTGGCTGGCATTTCATGCCTATTGTACATATATTCTTAATTTCTTTTTTTTTTATAATAATAACTTAATTTCAAATCTCTCACATAGCATTGAAAGCTTAGTTAGGTGCTATGCACCTCATAGATAGAGTAAAAATTTGAGAT
>JXCR01125357.1:192485-203812 GCA_002079205.1 Phalaenopsis hybrid cultivar
ATATATATATATATATATATATATATATATATATATTAAAAAAAGAATGGTCGGAGGCTATTATACAAGCCCCCATCCACCTTCAAGTGTCTACTTATTAGAGGACCACCCATAATACCAACAAACTGGCCAGAAGGTGATTCAAATATGTGACCTGAGGGGAATTATGACCTTCAAGGTGGCTATTTTACCAACAGGCCACTGCTGGCGGCACACACACACGATATATATATATATATATATATATATGTCATAGATTGTCCAGAATGCTATCATGGAATAGGAATTTGCATTGTTGGGCAGACAAATTGTAGTGGTATGCGTGGGAAAGGAGGAGGGAATGAAAGCCTAACATCATAATGTTGGAGACTTTAAAGAATAGGTAGTGGCAACATGTGGGCAGCATAAATTTATGGGTGTGCATCAAGTGGCAACCTATGGAGATCCATATCCTAATTTATTTGATGAGTATGCTAATGGGAACTTAAACTTTATAAATTTTATTATTATTTTAATATTTATTTTATTTGAGATCTTTGGTTATGATGTAATTGGTGTTAAATAAATTTAACGTCTCAAAAAATACTTTGAATTTCAAATATTCCAAGCTTTTGCTAGAAATAATTTTTTGGCGCCTATGAAAATTAGTGTTTTATGTTATATGTGTGTATGTATGTATGTATGTATGTGTGTGTGTGTGTATTAATTTTTTTTTTTTATAGAAAGAAGGACGACAACATGTGCCTGTCCAACCCATATGTGCTGGTTCTACCTAGATAGATTTGAGCCTGGGACCAAGGAGACTTACACCGAAGCTGCCAACCAATAGACCACCAGTTGTGCATATCTCGCTCGCTCTCGCTCTTCCCGTGTGTGTGTGTGTGTGTGTGTGTGTGTGTGTGTGTGGAGAATTCACACAAGTGATAGAGAGCATGATTTTACGACACCTCATTGAGGAGAAGACAAAAGAGGGACATGCAGATATACTATTTCCAATAATATATAGATAGATGATCTATATCTAAGCAATTGGATAAACTTCAATACATGTTTCCACTAATCAACTAACTTAGAATTTAAAATCCTACATCAAAGATAGTGCCACCACATAAGTAGCACTACCGAGCATTATCTAGTATTGAATGAGATGAATTATTGTAATGAGGAAATGCATTTGTAAGAAACATAATGATTAAAAATATCATCATTAAAAAATATTTGTGAGTTGTTTGTTCAATTTCTAGAAGAGCAATCATCGATAAGGGTATAATGACAAACAACACCAAGAAAACTTTTCATTTCAAAGCCTAAAAATTAGAGAAAAAATTTCCCAAGTAAATGAAAAGTATCATTTTTATATACTATATGAAAATATATTTTCAATTAAAAAAAAATAATTTTTGAATGTTCGTGACAATGTAAGATGGAAATTAAATCATTTATGGTAAAAATTAATAATTTTATAATTTTTCGTTGGGTTAGACCACCCCACTTGACTAAACCAAAGTTGGATCAGTTGATAATTAGTTATAAGCTTCACAATCTATTTGGTCACATATTTAAATATATAACAACTTAAGATATGCAATATAACATAGCTTATTATTATGGAAAAGATGGAGGTTTAAGTGGTTGATAATAGGAAAAATTATAACAACATTCATCAACTAATTTGAAAACTCAATACAAGAATTAGTGGAACAAAATAATGTCTAATGGAAACACTATTTTCTTTAGGCATCTCAAAATCATTATTGACTTTCAACAAATTTGCTGGACTCCTATAGTAATAATAAAAATGATTCTCCTTCTCCATTGTAAGCTAATAACAAGTCTCTTTTATATTCTACTATTAATAAAAATTTTAATGCTAAAGCATCTGAATGTTTTACTAAAAGTTCAAATGAAAATGTTTGAAACTTTTGGTTCTACTTTGAAGCTTATTCTTTTCTCAACTAATATTTCACATATTTTCATGGACTAGGTTCATATACGAACTTCTAGACACTATCACTCCTTGTTATTACCATTGTATTTAAAAAGGGAATAAAATACTTCTTTCTTCAACATGGGACTCTAGATACTGATATGCCACATCTTACAATGCTCCCTTGTAGACCCTTTCCTTAAATAGAGGAAGAGGCAAGAAGAAAGTTTAAATTAAAATGCTATGGATGGTAAGATATACTTAACTTGCTTTCGATATCTTTCAAAATTATGATTTAGAAAACCATTTTTGTGATTTAAAAGTTCTTCCATGCTATTTCACTCAATATTTAAAGATCTACCACAATTATTATGTGGTCTTTATACTAGGAGATCTTGAAATTATTCTTTTTTTGTTATTTTTAGGATAATCATTAGTTGCACCCTAAAATTCATTTATGACTATGACTATATATATATATATATATATATATGTATGTATGTATGTATCTATGTATGTATGTATATACATACATACATATACATACATACATACATACATACATATGTATGTATATGTATGTATGTATCTATATAAATACATACATATGTATATATATATATATATATATATATATATATGTATGTATTCATATGTATGTACATACATACATATATATATGAGTTTTGGTATGGCTTATATCTCTATGTAATATTAATAACAATTACTCACTTTAAAAAAATCTTTCTGTGTAAATTTGATTAACATATAGTCTGATTTAAGCTTGCCTAAAATAAGTCACAGCCTAAAGCTCCTTTAGGGACTTATACACCTTGATTAATCTAAATGGTACATAATAAGTGTAAAAAATAGATGTAAATTTGATTAAAATTTAAATCCATATCAAAAGCTAGACAATTCATTCATGTCAATTATGAGGCTCACATGAACAATAAATCTAAATATGACAATCATATTAGTAAAATAATTATCCAAATATACCAATTTTCCTCTTGTTTTATCACATGAAATGCAATTAAATAGTTTTTTTTTTCAAATATATAACCCTTGGGGGTCATAAATCTCTGCATAAAAAGGTGTATTTTCCAATAAAAAAAGCTAGAAATAATGATATTTATGATGTCATATTAAACATTTGAGTGTTTTGCATATAAATTTAAATGTTTCATTATTCGATAAGTAAATGCATACAATCATATGATATGTATGTAAAACTCAATATAAAATAAAATATATTAAAAAATTATTTTGCTATATTATATAAAGTGTCAAAATAATCTCCTGACTATTTAAATAGAGCCATTCTTATTCTAGAATTTATTAAAATATTAAATTAGTGAATAAAATTAACATTTCTATAAATCATATCTCGAAGACAACAAGCATTCATTATGGATGCTAGAATAATGGATTGACAAATTTACACATGAGCACCTCTTGATTTTTATATTGCAACATTCAGACGGCTTTATGGTTGTTGAATATATAATTGCTTGCTTTAATGACCACATGTGTAACTTAATAAATAAATTAAATCGCAATAATTAGCCAGATTAAAACAATTTTATTCGCTTGTTTTTTTTTTATTAATTTTTCAATTAATTTTAAATTAAATATATTTGAATAATTAAAAAAAAATATTTCAATACATTCTAATTTAAAAAAAAACAAATTTCAAACCCTATTATTACTTTTTTTAAAAAATTTTTTGTCTTCTTACTTATAATAATCATAACAATTATTCATCTTAAACCAACACTTATGGCCCGTTTGGGGCGGCTTATAAGTTTGACATCGTTTTTGAAAACGCCATTTAACCGTTTGGTTTGCGCGTTTTTAAAAACAATGTCTGTGACGTTTGAGTTTTTTACACTAAACGGAGAGTCGACCCGCGGGCCGCATTTCAGGATAAGTTGCTTATCCTGATTCCTGAAACGCACAAGCTGCCTCAAACAGACCCTTAATCCAGTATATTCAAGAGATACTTCAACATAAATCTTAAAATAATATTCCTCCACCTTTAACCTTCAATCACAATATTCTTATCTAAAGTAAATATAATATCAAAATAAAATATAAAAAAGTATAATTAAAATCAGCAATTCAGTATATATTATATATAAATAGGCACACACAAACAGGAGGCATATATTAGCATCTTTCACCAAGTTTTTATTTTGGGGGAATTACATACAGATCACCAAAAACTTGCTATTTACAAAGCAACCATCCGCTTTCATCGATTTTTCAAATTCTCACTCGAATATCAAATTCTCAATAGTTTGGCACACATAAATCCATCGATTCAATAGTTAAAAAAAAAATCACATATGTTATTAATCATTAATATTAATGTTTTGCCTAGCTATTCGAGGACCGCTCTCACTATCGGCAAATTGACCAGACGGGTATTCGAACCCGTGACCTGAGGAGACTTACGACCTTCAAAGTGACTGGCCTACCAACAACTTACAAAAAATATATACATACATACCACACAATTCTTATGTATTTACATATCTAGCACCTAAACGTACATGNTCTGAGGAGACTTACGACTTTCAAAGTGACTGGTCTACCAACAGCTTACAAAAAATATATACATACATACCACACAATTCTTATGTATTTACATATCTAGCACCTAAACGTACATGTTTACTTGCATACCACTGAAAGCTTAAACTTCACATCAAAAATATCACTGTCACTATCTTTTTAGAAGTGAAATGCATCTTTTCATGCATAAATTTTCGATGCTAAGTTGTTATGAGCGTAGCTATCAGACACTAATTAAAAATGTAAATACATAAGAATTTTATGGTATATATGTAAATTTCCCAAAAATAGAAAATTGCTGAAATAAGCCGCCAANGTTTACATCAAAAATATCACTTTCATTATTTTTTAGAAGTGAAATATATCTTTTCATGCATAAGTTTTCGATACCAAGTTGTTACGAGTGTAACTATCCGACACTGATTAAAAATATAAATACATAAGAATTTTATGGTATATATGTAAATTTCCCAAAAATAGAAAATTGCTGAAATAAGCCGCCAAGTATTGAAAGGAGACAGCAATGATGAAAAGAAAGCAAAATGAAATAATTGTGAAGAAGGAAAAAAAAATGTCAAATAAGTGCAGGTACTGCTTCGAATGGTCACGAGAAGAATATTTCCTCTTCCCTCTCCCCACCTAATTAATCAGCCATCACATAAAACAAAATATCTGCCTCTGTCACTGTGGGCAATTTGCTCTGCCAAATATTACATAGATTTTATATATATTTACCCCCCATCAATTAGCAAAATTACATTAATCCCTTTCGCATGAAATAAAAATTTAATAAAACAAAAGTCAGCACTTATTGTACAAAATTCATTTCTTGCATTCAACGAGTCCTAGCTCAGCTCAGGAGGGATAGAAAGGGGAAGGGGGGAAGGACGGACTCCGCGGTCTTTTCGCACGTAAGAGCGGAGTTCAACGAAGAAGACTTACGAGCGGGGTCTTACAAGATCAAGAAAAGGTCTTACAAGGTCAAGNGAATTTAATAAAACAAAAGTCAGCTCTTATTGTACAAAACTCATTTCTTGCATTCAACAAGTCCTAGCTCAGCTCAGGAGGGATAGAAAGGGGAAGAGGGAAAGAAGGGACTCCGCGGTCTTTTCGCACGTGAGAGCGGAGTTCAACGAAGAAGACTTACGAGCGGGGTCTTACAAGATCAAGAAAAGGTCTTACAAGGTCAAGAAGAGAGCGAAAAAGAGAATAACACTAGAGCAGAAGATGAATGGTGCGATAAAAAAAAAAAAGTAATACAGAGAAGAAATAATACTCGAGAAAATAAAAGTAAAGCTCAGATAGGATAGCACCACGCTATACTTAAACACGAGATTTCATAAAATAAAACCTCTTTCTTCTTCTGCAGCACGGGCTCTTGAAGACGACCGTCGTCTCCTCTCTTGCCGGCCTTCTCCTCTTCTTGCATTCCATTGTCTTAAGAATGAAAGACTGATCTTATCCTGCATACAAAGGCAATTAGAGATAGAAAAAAGAGAGAGTTTTGGAGATAGAGAGAGAGAGGGAGGGAGTTAGATCGAGAAGGAAGGGGGGAGGAGGAGATGTGAAGGTAGAGAAGGGATTATAAAGAGAGAGAAAGGAAGGAAAAAAGTTAATGGAAGACAAGTCGAATTCATGGAGAGAATATGATTGACATGCATGAAAAGGAGTCCTTGCTGCGGCCAATGACTGGCTCTGATTTGGCAACGTTCTAGCAGAAAGGAGAAACCTTTTGTCCTCCACAACCCTTTTCAAAGATAAAAATTATAAATGTAACCCTAAACCTTCGTTCACTTTCTGCAGAGAAGCAGAGAGAAGACCGAGAACTGAAGTATGTATAGAAGTAAAAGCTTCTCTATTTTTGGAGATGGGAGCAAAAGTATAGGAAAAAGTAACAGCAGGGTTCATGATATGTGAATCTGTACTGTAGGCCTTAAAGAGAGAAAATGAGAGAGAGAGAAGAAGGGACGAAAAAAATGGAGGCTTTAGGGTTTCGGGAGAGTTAATACAAGTTGGCGTAATTGAGTCATTTTGACTTTAAGATACTGAATTCATCACTTCCAAGTCAATTTATTATTTTCTTGGTGATTTACTTTTATACCACTCAATTCTTATATATTTACATACATATATATATATATATATATATATCTAACACTAATTAAAATTTTATTATTTTCATTTATAATATTTATTGTCATAAATCTTTTCATGAAAAGGTTTATTTTATTTTTAAAAATTAGTTATAGTATATGTAGGATGTGATGTTAAAATTTGTGTGATATATATCTATATACATGCATACATACATATATATATAAAATTTATGTATTTAATTTTGAATACCTAAAATATCTATATTTACTCATATATAATTATAATTATAAATAATATTTTGTTGATGCAAGAATATACCTTATAAATTTATTCATAAATTATTTAACTAAAATATCTTAAAATTCAAAATTTAAACTTAAAAATATTTATAGATATTTAAAAATGATATCTTTTTTATCTGATTTTTATTGATTTATATAATTACATCTAATCTAATTGTATTATTTTGTTATTTTATCTTATAGTATTATTGTTATTATTCAATGATTGTTTATATTTACAGTAATTGGGGGAATTAATTAACCGATTTAATTTCATAAAATAATATTTAAGCTGAACTTGCCTTCATTATACTTCTAATTAATATTCTTAAAATAAAATAGATCACTGTATGATCAGAATTGTATAAAAATGAGTTTTATATATATATTTTTTATTTTAAAATTAATGAAGTGTAAATTTAAATAAATTAATTTTTTATTAAATCTATTTTAAAATAAATTTAATGAAAATCATCTTAATTAAAAATTGGAAGAGAGGCTATTGGCTTGGAAAGTGTGAAGCGTGTTTCTAGTAGTCAGCGGATCAATAGAGCAGGCAACGAGCGAACTGTGTATGGGGCGAGACTTGCCACGTGCAACGCAACACGTGCGAAGTAATGCGCGCGTGGAATTTCGTGTGGAAAGAGAGGATGCTAATATGAGAATGGTACGAGAAAGAAATTTTATTTCTGACCATTGGATTTGATTTAAAAGTCGTGCAAGAAAATATGATGGGCTCTTGATGTGGTCCAATCGCGAAGTTTCATCTTTGGAGTTATTAGTTTTTAGTTTATGAATAATTACATACATACCACTTAATTTCTATGTATTTACATATCTAACATCTAAATTTCAATTTTTACATGTGCATAAAAAAGTATGTTTCTGTATGTTCGGAAAATGCTGACTGCAGTAGAGATCAGTAGGTCGTTTCATTGGTTCGGCCACCCCAATCGATTGACTGGCCACATCACCGGATGGACCAAACAACAAAAATATGCCAATGAAAACCATAAAAACCAGTAACTCTCAAGAGCACGATGATTGGTAAATTTTCAGGAATATAATGACTGGTAACTCTCAGGAGCGCAAGGACTTGTAAATCTCATGAGAATAAGGGTTTGTAAATCTCATGAGCATATTGACATGTAACTCCCATGAGCATAATGATTGGTAACTCCCAGGGGCAATGGTGTAATTTACTAGATCATCCTAAGTTCTATATATCGGAGGATCTTTTTTATGTATGGGGGAGGGAACCAATTAAGCATTAATCTCCCCTCCTCTTATAACAACTCTTTTCAATAAATAAAATGGGTCTTATAGCTCAGGGAGTACCTCCACTTTGCCTCGCTAGGGGCAGTCGTTGTGTCATTCCTCCTCTCTCTCTCTCTCGCTCTTTTCCTCTCCCTCGGTTCATACGATCTTTGCCTTGAGCATGATCGACATGACAAATCTAGATTCAACATTGGTGTGGTGGGCGTGGATTGTGTCGTCAACAAGAAGACGAGCAACACTGAGAAAAAACCATTCAAAGAGACACTCCAAGAAAAGAGCGTGCAAGGGGAACTCGCATAATAGCGGGTTCGCTCAATGAACTCCTCATTGTCGGCGATCTCCAAGAAACTCTACCTCTATCTGCATAGATCTACAGAAATCTATTTCACTTTTCTCGATTGACTTAATGGAGACTGAGCTTATAGTTTACCTCCCAAGTAAATAGCTAATTAGGGATTTACTTAGAAGGCACTATCTGCTAAGATCACATCCAATAAACCTAACAATTAGTTGGTGTGCAAACTAAAGCAATCTACAATAGCGACGACAGTGAGATCCCTACTCCGCTCAGGGATCACACTCCAGCGAGGCCCGAAGACGAGCTCCAACTTCTTTCTCCTTAAGAAGAGAAGTTTATCTTCTTTGAGCCACCACAACGATTCCTATTAAATGGCGAAATAGGAGAAGATTACATATGCAGGGATTGCCACTTGCACGATTCTCTCGATCTATCATCTATCTAAGGAATATCCACTCCACGATGAGCCCCCTCCTTACTCTTGTCTTCACGCCTGAAATAAGGAATTCCCATGGGGACCAGATGACCTATTCGAGCAGAAGCAATAAAGCCAGCCTTCGCTTGGTTCCATCATTGAGGAGGTTTAAGAACTTCATTACTCAATAGTTTTATCATCATAATCGGTTACTCCATTTGTTAATAGATTTGAACTTAAAAATGAGCTTTTGATTTATAATTTTGACATTGAACTTTCAAAAATCTAGATTTTTCAAGCTGAGAAACCTCTTTGATTGACACAGAATCGCCGAGTTTAGACCCAATTTGATTGTTAATGAACAATTATCAGAAACATTGTTTCCAGCAAGCCAACCTCCAATCGACAACTACTTCCGGCCGACTCCTGCCACCTCCAACCGATCACCTGTCGCTGATCTAATTTATGTCTCTGGTTGACCATCGTAAAATAAAGGAAGTTTCACATGTACATTACTCTATTCTTATATTTATGTCTTTACATAAATACCACTTAATTCGTTTTCAAGTAATTCATTCTCCGGTCAGCAAGTATCTCCAGTTGACCACTGATATAGTCGCCCCCAACCGACTACCTACTTTCGACTGGTCACCTGCCTTTAGACGGCTGTATGTTTGCAACCGATCATAAAAAATGAGAACAGTTAAATACCCGAGCGATTCAAATATCCAGGATTCAACATTATGTACTATAATTTTAACAAATTTTCCAATAAAAGAAAATATAAGAAAAGTAATGATTACTAAAAAACTCATCTATTTGGAGCAACATGACAAGTGTAGCAAAATGAATAGTGGAATCTACTCGTTTAACCTATTTTCCTATTTGTCAAGATCTTCTATTTAGACATGCATGCCATCTATGGCCTCCTCTGTTGGGAAATGTGGAGACCCGATTCACCGCAATTTAATTAGCTTCCTACTTAAGAGCCTCACCTACTGCTCTCATCGTTTTTATAAATATCCTCTTATGACTTGTCATAAGCAAAGCAAAAAAGCCAAGAAAAATCAAGCAGACGCCAAGCCAAGTCCTCTAAGAGAGAAAGAGAGGAAGAGAGAGATAGAGAGGAAGAGAGAGAATAAAATAGAGATTTTTTTGCAAATGTCGAGACGCTCGACGGTGAGCTTCCTCGAAGAAATAAAACCCTCTGCAGCTTCGTGGACGTAGGCAAACGTCGAACCACGTAAATATATGTGTCACTATTGTTTTTCTGCATGCATTTTTTCATGTTCCATTTTTAGTTTTAGTGTCGTTGTTTTTTCACAACAACTGATATCAGAGATTTGGTTTAGATTTAAGGAAGAACGATGGATGAAGACAAAGTGATGGTATCGGGGTGGTATCAGGGATTGAGAATTTCAATGACACAGATTTTGCTTACTGGATGATGCAGATAAAAGATCACCTCCATGAGAAGAAACTTCATCTTCCGTTACTGGGAAAACAACCGAAAAAGATGGATGAGGTGGAATGAAATCTGTTGGATTGACAGGTTCTGGGGGCTATTCGATTAACCCTGTCGAGATTGGTTGCCCACAACTTCATCAAGGAGAAGACTACTGCAGATCTCATGGCTACTTTATTTGATATGTATGAAAAGTTATCGGCGAATAACAATGTGCACTTGATGAAAAAGTTATTCAACTTGAAGATGGCGGAAGGTGTGTCTATTGCTCTACTTCTGAATGATTTCAATATTGTCACAAATCAATTGTATTCCGTTGAAATTGATTTTGATGATGAGATATGTGCGCTTATATTGTTGGTTTCATTGCCAAATAGTTGGGAAGTCATGAGGATGACATTTAGCAGTACTGCAGGTAAATCTAAGCTGAAATATTATGATATTCGTGAATTGATTTTGGCCGAAGGGGTGCGCAGGAGGGATTTTGGCGAGACCTCATGTACAAGTTTGGCGTTGAATGTTGATTTTAGAGGGAGATCACATGACAGGAGCTGAAACTGAGAAGATCAAAATCAAAGTCTGGTCAACAAACAACCTGATGAAATTGTGGTAAGACTTGCCACATAAAAATGAACTGCAAGAATCCTAAGAAGAAGGAAAATAATGGTGCTAATGTTGTTTCTGAAAAATACATGATGCATTATTGCTGGCAGTTTACAGTTCTGTTGATGATTGAATACTAGATTCAGAGGCTTCCTTCCATCCATCTTCCCGTCGGGAGTCAATACAAAATTATGTTGCAGGTAACTTTGGGAAGGTATATATGGCTGATGGAAAAGCTCTGAACGTGGTGGGGATGAGAGACATTGATATTGCACTCCCTAAAGAGAACAAATGGACTTTACAAACTCACTTTTAGGGGTGTAAACGAGCCAAACACGAGCGAGCCCAGGCTTAGCTCGTGTTTGGCTCGTTTATATTTCGAG
>JXCR01125357.1:220668-258741 GCA_002079205.1 Phalaenopsis hybrid cultivar
TAAAATCAGAAACGTTTAGCTAAATTTTATTATAGAAACTCAATTGTGCCTCGGTGTCATGGAGCCATGCAGAGTTCTCTTAACATAGATTTTCCTTAAAACACAAAACCTAAGAGCCACTATCCTAGCACCTAGGCACCGCAATCTGGAGCCTCGAAAGCCCAAATTTAAAGCCTCAGTGCCATTAGAAAAAAAGAAAAAAGAGCCAAAAATATAGAGAAAAGAGCCTAAGTGTTGTTCACCATGTGACTAGGCCCCCAGATCCAGTGCTTTAGTGCCACAACCGTCTAGAGAAATTCAACAGTAATGGTGCTTAAATTAAAGATCAAAAGATATAGAGCTCATTGTCTCAATGCTTGAACTCTAATTAATAAAACTTAAAATCACACATAATAAAACTTTTACAATATTATGTTAAGAAAAAAAAAGTCAAGTGATGTTGGGTTGCTCGAATGGATTTTAATTGGTTTACAAACATACTTCGAAAATGAAAATAGTTAAGGGCTTCTTAGGCTTAGGAAGCGGCGTGTTAAAAAAAATGGTTTGGGTATTATAAATTAATGAAAGTCTAACTCGGAAATGTGATTTGTATATCACTTATTACATTTATATAGTTTTGTTAAAAAATCAAGAAACTTATATGAGAACTACTAACATCAATTTAGTTACAGTCGAGTTAAGGGATTACTTGAGTGCGAGTAATGAATAAGCTTGGGGGAACTGATATGCATTAAATTTAAATGTTTTTTTCTATATTTAATTCTACATTTTCTTCTTTATTTATCAAGATTTTATGCTTGTAGAAGGTTGTTTTTGGTGTTTCACAGTTTATAGTGATTAAACATTCATTACAGAGCAAGCAACCGATTTAACCACACTTAAAAGTGGCGTAATTACACTGCCTTATTTGTATAGGCAGTGTAATTATGCTAAATCAAAGCATTTTTATGTCATACTTGGCATGGCTATGTCATATTTGGCATGGCTATGCCTTATTGTTGTGTGGTTACATTGGGATTTCCATTAACATGATGTGGCAACACAAACTTTGGGATGGTCACATCGTCAAAGTTACTTCTCAACTTTGAAAGAGCTCCCTTACTAGATTTGGACAAGAGCCATAAAAGAGAATGCTAGGTCACATCTTGAAACATCTGGAGGCTGTTGGAGGCTAGGGTTTCATTGTAAATTGAGAGCTCTTGAGTGCCCTAAGGATTTTCTTCCACCGTCCTGGAGGGAGCCTGCTTTAGGGGATTTGTAAGAGAGAATTTGCTGCTAGTTTAAGGAGTTTTTCTAGAGAAAAATCATTGTACAAAAATGTAAGAGAATTGTGTGGAGAGGGAACAATCTTTCTGTTATGTATTGGTTTTACGTGCTTTCAATAATTTGTTTTCAAGTTTTATAACACATGCTGAGTTGCTAATTTTTTTTAATGCTTCTATGATGTAGGGCTAGTGTCTTTATGATTTTTATATTTGTACTTTCCTCGAAACATTTTTTGGGTGTATCAAGCATGCATGTTGTGTAGAAGATCGAATAAGTTAACAGCAAAAACCTAGTAAAATAGACATATTATCATTAGAGTTTTGCAACTTAGATAGAGGATCAAAAAATTTTAGGAAACACTTCATACTTAAGCAAAACAAAATTGTAAGATGATTTTAGATTCTTCCAATGACTTAGGCATAAGCTAAGGAGAAACACTTATCCCTAGTTGATAACTATCACATAAGGGAACTCCTATAAAAATCATAGAACCGCAAAGCCTGAATCATAGAAGCAAAGCCTCTCTCCTCTAAAAGACATGTCTAAATTCATGCCTCTAGTGTTTTGAGATATTGCTTTGTTTCTTTCTGTTTGCTTAGAATTGTAGGATTTTATTTTTGTAATTGTAATCACGTCAAACTAGGAAAGTTAATAAACTAGAGATTCATCTTTTGGAATAAGTTTTAATCCTTTCTTCATGTGATAGACATGTAGACTCATTAAATCACATATTACTTAGCATGTATACTTGCATGCTTAGTCACTTTCCTCACAAAAAACTTTTCGATCATCACAATTGTGTTGATTTTTTTTAGTCTTAAATTGTTATTAATTTACTTAAAGATTATATTAATTAGTCATCCTTCATTTCATCACCTCATGTTTCATTACTTACTTGATTTGTTTCTTCTCTAATACAACTCATGTGATAAACAAACCTTTGTTCTTCACCTTTTCTCATTCATCTAACATGCCTTCCTCAAAGTTAGCATATATGAACGTTCTCTGACCATGCATACAATGTTCGATGGGTAACATTCCAACTTGTATGAAAGAAAGAATATTATTTTTTTGTAACAATTAAGGGGGTAGTTCCTAATATCCAAACTATTGACCGTAATATCTCATCCCACTTGTGTTTAGCTAGTTCTAAGCTTCTTGTATAAGTGCATTTCCCCGCCTTATAGTATTCATATCAAGTGTTATGACTTGTTTCAAATTCCTTGCTCTAATTAGTTTATTAATTAAGTTCAGAATATATTAACACTCCTTGGCCTCATGCTCACAACCTCAGTGATATGCATAATATTTATTTGGCTTATGTAAATGGATGCATGCCGTCATTTTGTGTTATTTTTTGAAAGTACCCCTGTTTTAGATTTTTTTCAACTACATAAACCAAGGAGACTATCAATGAGGTTATTGGAGGAATTTGGTTGGGAGGGTCTAGTCTTCATTTTTCCAACCTCCTTTCAAATCAACTACTCCTCTTTTATGTGGATCCTCTTTCTCTTAAATATTTTTTATTTCTACTTAAGACCAGAGCGACCTTTGTGTCCCTCTCAAGGTTTCATGATAAAATAATTTCAACCGCTTATTCCACTCGTGATTGCTTATTTCAAATGAGCTTTATAATAAGTTATACTCCTCGTTAGATATGTGATTGTTCACAAACTCAAAATATTTAACAAAAGTTCTTTTATGTTGCAGTTCAAGAGCATACCTAAACAAACCTTCTCTTAGAGCCTGCGTTAGGGTGTCATTAACGACTATTTGATTTAGCCTCCCTCTAGTATCTTTCATTGGAATTTGGTAATGAAACCTCGCACCAAAAATCTTACTGAATTATATGTAGAGCTTGAGAGCTCTTTTATGTAATATAGGTATGTCTGGACTACTATAAGAAGTGATCATTTCCATGGATGGACTGCTAAACCAATGGAGACCTGATTCTCTCATTCTCATTTGAAACAACTTATAGTGTGAAGCATAGTAAATCTTTCGATAAGAATACTGTAGGCTTGAGGGATGACACGTAGTCAGTAGGGTCTAATTTACCCTTGCAATATTCCAGAGGTGGAGTCTTAAATTTTTCTGGTGGTCTAGCTTATACATTCTCCCATGAAAAAATATTCTTTAGTAGCTCTTTCTTTCTTTTCCCTTCTAGTTTTTGAGTCAACTCTTCATTATCAACATAGTTAGGTTTTATTCTTCACCAATTACCAATGGCATAGCCCTTGGATCTAACTCTTGGTTACTCACCATCACAAACTAACGACTCAGTCTCTATAAGTAAGTTTAAGCAGATGATCCTACAACAATCAAATCTTTTTTGTAATCTTTTCTCTCAGCAATTTCATTTGTTGAACTATGCATTCTTGCATGCACCAATGTTAGTGAAATCTTCTTGCACCTAGGTTTATTTTTCTTGCATAGCTCCTCATAATTTTTGCATGATGCACACTCATCACAATTTTAGAATATTGAATCCTAAAATATCCATGGATTCACACCAGCTAGATAGGGCATATTTTTCTAATAAAAGAAACAAAAATAAAGAAGATCATCAGATGACTCATAAAGTTGCAGTGAAGCAAATCTGACGAATCACGCAAGTATACGTGTCAAGTAATAATGCAGTTAAAGAGTATCATGTATCGATCTCATGTGGAATATGTTAAGAATTATTCTGGAGAGTGAATATCTAGTTTATTATACTTCTAAACATTGTTTAGCATGATCGCAAATAATATGTGGTTCTCCAAAATCCTTCTTAAAAGAAATAACTAAAGACAACGAGTTTGGAAAAGACAGAAAACAACAACAGAAAAATCTTACTATTCTTCAAAGTATGTGAGGTTCGCTCCCCTGTGATTTAAGTGATGTGGTGGTTCGTGGTTTTCCTATATTTTTCCTTATGTGATAGTTGTTAATATGGATAGAAAGTCCTCCTTATACATATGCCTATGTCAAAAGAAAACTAGAATTCATGAAGTTGGACTTCCTCAATCCTCATGGCATCCCACAGATTTGTTCTGATCCTCATTCTTGGTTGTAAAACCTGGATAAAATATATTTATTGTTACCTGAATCTTTTGGTTAACCATTTCATGCCTTTGTGCAACGGGCAGGAGGCATAGATCATGAAATATGTTAACATTCTAATTTTTCAGATCATGATTAAATGAAACTTTATGGTTAACACAAAAACGAAAATACTCTGATTCCTAAGAAAGACGTATATGGAAAGAAATCACATAAGAAAATCATGAAAACCACATGTCATGAATCTCAGAGTGTGAAAGAAGATTTAGCTATGCATGTTGGAAAGAACGCAGGAAAAATATTCCATTGAAGTCATCAGTGCAAGTAAAAAGTAAAAGTTTACATAATAATTTATTTCATCTTCCACAGCAGTTTGGATATATCTAGTCTTGATGCATGTTTTAGCTAGTACTCCGCACCTAGGCTTTTAGGAAGTGGGCTAACATCTATATTTTTCATGATAACTTATAAATATTTCATTATGAATATTTAAAAAGATATTTTCCTTTGATATGCAAATATTATAAATGACGTGAATAATAAATACCAATTGAGCAATAAAAATATTTGGATTGATGGAAAAGTTATTCCATACGGCCACTGCATGTAGAGATGCATGCAGCGTCCGATCTCCAACATCGATCACCGCAAAAATGTATTTCAGTGGACCCAACTTTCAACTCTTTTAAATGCAAATATTATAAATGTCAGTGCATAATAAATACCAATTGAGCAATAAAAAACATTTGGATTGATGGAAAAATTATTCCATACGGCCACCGCATCGAGAGATGCATGTAGCGTCCGATCTCCACCGTCGATCACCGCAAAGATGTATTTCAGTAGACCTCTTTTAAATGCAAATATTATAAATGTCATCGCATAATAAATATCAATTGAGCAATAAAAAAAAAATTGGATTGATAAAAAAATTATTCCATACGGTCACCGCATGTAGAGATGCATGCAGCGTCCGATCTCCACCATCGATCACCGCAAAGATGTATTTCAGTGGGCCCCACTTTCAAATTTTTTTTTAAAAAAATATGATTACGATGATCGACGGTGGAGATCAGACACCGGATGCATCTCTGCATGCGATATCCGTATGGAATAATTTCTCAGATTGATGACACTATTTCTTACATGATAGTGAGCGCAATTATTTTATTCATTCACATTTTTTTTTAAATGAAAACTAGTTGGGTAATTAAATAATTATGATTTTCAAAAATGTAAATTTTTTTTTATGAATCAGCAATCTCTCAGGGGGTTCTCTGATGCTTATATTTTCTTAATGAAATTTTCTCCCAAGACCACCCATTTTTTCAATTTCTACCTTGATAAGGATAATTATGATACTTTAATCCCCCATCACTAACAAGTGGGACCCCCCCAACATTTAACTAATTAGAAGAAGGGTAAATTTGTAAAAGAACTTGTTGATTGAAATATGAGATAATACAAGAAATCAGGTATGATATTATTTGATATACTATTATTTTATTATGCCAAAACTAATTATTTATGCTTTATTTTCTTATCGGTCAAAGAAACTATGTTGATTTGGTATATAAATATTAATGAATGATGTTATTTGCTTTTATAAAAATCAATTTATACAAGTGCTATTTTGGAAAAAATCAAATGCGAAAATGTAAAGAAATTTTGGGGAGATTTTACATATTTACCACTCAATTCCTATGTATTTACATATCTAACACTTGAGCTTCAATTTTTTTTATATTTTATTTTTTAAGAAATTGAAATTTTAGTATTTTTATGTGATATAAAAGATTTCGGTGGTATAAATGTAAATTCAAAAAAATTAGGTGTTAAATATTCAAATTCATATAAATGCCGAAACACCTACGTGTGGATGGTTTGTAATGCTTCTAAGTAAAAGCTGTAAGCAACTTAAGATGCAATTATTTATTTATTTATTTTTGTATCTATAGGTAAAGAAAATCAAGTTAATTGACTCATTATTTTTTCTTAAATTATGATATATTTTATTTAAAAATTGAATCCGCATTTTGATTTTATTAAAAAAATATATTTATTTTAAATATAAATATATATTTAAGAATATTTATATAAAAAATTTAAGATGTATTTAAGCCTCTAAATTTCTTATTTTTTTTATAAAATACAATAGAAAATAAAAAATATTAAATCTTAAAAGTATTTACATGAAATATGAGAGCCAATTGTAAAATGAAAATAATTTTGAAGATTTACATATATCGGCCAATTTATAAGTATATATATACATAACACCTAAATTTAGAGTCTGTTTGGGACAGCTGCAGCTTATTGGATAATCTACTGATAAGCTAATTAAAAATAATCTGTTAATAAACTAGATGTGGTAGCTATTATAAATATTCATTTTTTTTGGGAAAAGTCAGACCGCGGCCAGAAAACTATCATAATATGAAGCCGAAGCTTAACAACCTAATAACTTAATAACTCAGTATTTTTTTGGAAATGGAAAATGCTATGAATTCTGTGATATTTTAGCTTACGAAGCCGAAGCTTAATAACTTGTCGTTACCTTTATTAGGCAGCGTCAGCACACACGTGCAAGATTATCTTATCTTCCATGGCTTTTTTTTATTAATATTTATTTGGAAAAACTTTCAGGGTTTTCTTTGTCAAAAATTATAAACAATTATTGTTAAGTATTATGAACAACTTTTTTCTTAGAGAGAGGGTGCTAGATTTGTGAATTGCAATGTTTATGATAGTATGTATGTAAACAGCCCAATCACATCATACATATTTTTATATATTTACATATAAATAGGGCCAGCCGAGCGTCGACTCGTGTTCAGGTCATTCGATATTGGCTCGTGAACAGTGTGTTCGTGTTCGGCTCAAATAATATTTTCTTGTTCGTGTTCGGCTCGTGTTCGGCTAGAAATTGGCTTTGAGAGAGCAGAGAAGACGATNATAATAATAATAATAATAATAATAATAATAATAATAATAATAGTAAATCATTTGAGGAAATATAATGGGGGTGGACAAGTAAGGCCAAACTAGAGATGCCAAAAATATAAATTGGAGGCAATGTACAATAAGAAAAGTTTCAAAAGTCTAGCCAAGTGTAATTTAAAACCCAATGATAAGCTTACTTTGCAATATATAGCTACCTCTTTTTCATGCAATTATTAATATGGGGCATTTACATACATACTATATAATTCTTATCTATTTTCATATCACNAAAAAGTTTCAAAAGTCTAGCCAAGTGTAATTTAAAACCTAATGATAAGCTTACTTTGCAATATATAGCTACTTCTTTTTCATGCAATTATTAATATGGGGCATTTACATACATACTATATAATTCTTATCTATTTACATATCAAACATCTAAAAATTCATATTTACATACATGCAATCAAACCTTTAATATTTACATACTTATGAATGAAAAATGTATTTAACTTCAATAAGTTAGTATTTTTCATGCATAGATATGATACTAAAATGATATAAATGTAGATATCAAAGTTTAGGTATTAGATATGTAAATAATTAAGAAGTGTGTGTAAGTATGTAAATCTTCTTAAATCTATAGATCCCGATCTTTAGTTGAATAATTTTCAATAAGAAAATGTCATTGAAATAAAGCACCAAAAAAATATACTAAATTTTTTTTCGTATTATATTATTTATGTCGACAATTCTTTAGATTTTTTTGGGCAATTTATTCTTAAAAATAGGGGTGTTAGATTCTAAAGGCAGGGCCCATTTTTCTAGAGAAAGAAGAAAATAGGAAGGAGATTATCCCTAGAAGAACCAAGATAGAGAGAGAGACAAAATGTCCCCTATTTATAGATTTGAGGGTCACCCATCCCCATGGAGGTTATAAAAGTGTCTACATAATGAGAAAAGACTCAAGTTGACTATAGTATGGCATTGTCCCCATTGATGTAGTCGACATTGTTGTGGAAATATGAGACTAGATGATATAAGACTTCTCAAACTAAGGTGAATTAGGGAATTGGTTGTATTGTTGTCGTATGTAACTTAATTTATGGCTATGTTTAGATATCCTTATTCACGAGACATTATCAGTTAGTACTTAACAAAGGGACTTTTAGAAAATGGCATGACTAAAAGGCTTATTAAGTCGTGTTGATACCCCTACCAATCTAGTTTGAATTGAGGCCTTTTTTTCAGTTAAGGTGAGGTGATAGAGGTCATTTAATTGATATCCCAAGTGGAAAAATTCTTCAAATATATCTCGAATATTGTCTTCTCTTTCACGTGCATGAGATGTTGATTCCATTTGTTACTCTATGGATATTTATTAATATACATTGTGTTCCTTGATTCCCTCATTTATTTGTTATTTATGTTGCATAAATGATGAAGAATTTTAGTCAATAGATGAAAATTTTGAACTTCATGACTTTACCTGTAGAGTTTTTATCGTCCTAACATTCATCTATATGGGTTTCATCTCTACTCTGAACACTTTATCTTTATGGCCTCTTCTTTCTCTATATGAATCTAAGCGATGAACAATTTGTCGATAGATAGAATTAGATTCCCTATATTGGCCTACTCTTTCTAAGAAGTGAAATAAGAAATACAAAGGCGCAAGAAAAAATAGAAAAAGGACTAGAATCTTTATAAATCTGAAGAGTAGAAGGTAACTCCTTCCCTCCAAGACAGATTTATCTTGTTAGATAAACATTCCTAGTCCTTTAAAACCTTCACTCATCCCTTTAATCCCTATGCTCGCAATCAGATCAAGGATTGAGAAGGTTGATTTTGTGTCTTAGCCTCCAAGCAAGTTAAGGGGTCTAAGATCTTCATTGATAATAGGATTGGGTTCTAGAGGTACCTATTGATGTCGATTTAAACTAATTTTTAGTTGATTTTTTTATATATATTTGATTATCTTAAAAACGTTTGACTAATGGAATGAGTCTATCCTGAATGACCATCAATAGAAAATATAACACCTTAAAAAGTGGTTCGGGATGAGGGGAACTTAGCTGGGGTACATTTTTTAAATGGCTTGCTACAAGTAAACTCACATCATTATCTACCATGGCTCCTACCTTAGTTTATGAATATGATTTGGATTTTCTTGCAGATGAAGAACTTGATGAAGATTATCAACATAAATTGGAGACAGTTGTCATCTCCATCACATTTCCCATGGATCTTAAGGCCATAAAAACTTCTACTCTACTTCTGAGAGATGGGAACTTGGGGGCAATTGTTGAAGTATTTCCAAGTGAGTTATATAGTGTTAATTAAGAAAATATCTAAACATATAACAAAAAATAGTTTTCATTTTTTCATATTTTTCAATATATCTACATGTGTGATTGTGTGTGTGTGTGTGTGTGTGTGTGTGTGTGTGTGTGTTTGTGTTTAAAATAACATTTAAGGATAAAATCATAAACGTTTGGCTAAATTTTATTATAGAAGCTCAATTGTGCCTCGGTGTCATGGAGCCATGCAGAGTTCTCTTAACATAGATTTTCCTTACAACACAAAGCCTAGGACCCACTATACTAGCACCTAGGCACAGCAATCTGGAGCGTCGAAAGCCCAAATTTAAAGCCTCAGTGGCATTAGAAAAAAAGATAAAAAGCAAAAAATACAGAGAAAAGAGCTTAAGTGTTGTTCACCTTGTGACTAGGCCCCCGGATCCAATGCTTTAATGCCACAACCGTCTAGTGAAATTCAACACTAATGATGCTTAAATTAAATATCAAAAGATATTGAGCTCATTGTCTCAATGCTTGAACTCAGTGCCTCAGCTTCAAGCCTAGTGCTAAGTCATCATAACTGTAGAGTCACAATGTGATAGCACCAACAGAAATAGTTATGCATGCTAAAATTCAAAATTTAGAATTCATGGAATTACTTAAATGAGTTTTCTTGAAGTACAAAAGGTGTTTGATAGATATTATAATTGAGAGTGAGTGTTAGAGTGTGGGGATGATGTGTGAATGATTAAATCTATTGTAAGTGTTTTAAGTGAGAAGGTTGCTTGGCTTTGTGAAATAAGGAGGAGAAAAATGAGGGAAGAACTTAAAGCATCCTGGAGATAGCTAGAAATTCAGGATCCATCTTTCATTGCTTTTGTCTTTGTTTAAACTTTGTGTATGCTCTGAATCTTGTGGTGAAATGAATTTATTTTTATAGGTTATATGAAATCATAATAAGACAAGTCTTTCTTCTCATATGAATTGATATTTTATAAAATAAATAATGTGAATTGGGTTTAGTTGCATGAATTAGTAAAAGTTTGTTTGTGACTTCATCCAACCTCATTTAGTATTAAGTGGTGGCCACATTAGTATTAAAATCTTAGTGTAGAATTATAATTTTGGGAATAGACATATTGCCCCCAAACTTTAGCTATTTGATAGGAAAATAAAATAATCAATTTTGAAATCGTTATGAGCATAAAAATATAGCCTTGTGGTTTTTAAAATGATTATTTTAAAGCTACTAATAAAGGCTTTAAACCACATAAGTTCCTAATTGATGGCTAATTGTCATTTAAACATTTTAACTTGCATTTGTTTCTAGAAAATAATAATTCATACAAGTCTTGTGAATTTTGAATTTTAATCAATTGATAAAAAAAAAAAACATAATAAAAAATAAATGTTTTCAAGAATTTTAATTTTTAATAGAAAATAGGCTTTTTAGAGCAAGTGCTTTAACTCAAAATCAGAATCCAAATGGATCCTCATGAAAATAATTTTGGCCTCAATCTATTATCTCCTTATAGGACATGTGCACTTGTGTTAGCCCTGCAAAGTTGGGTCAAGTCTTTTTTGTGTCATTTTTAAAAATTCAAATGAAGTAATTTTGTGATTTAAAATTAAGTCTAGTGAAAAAAAAAAATTCTAGTGCAAAACATGTTTTATTGTGCTTTTTTTCTAATATTTTTATATTGTATTTTGTTTTCTATTCATTTGTATAGTTTTTGCATTGTAGGCTTATTGCTATTCTCTTGTTTATTTCTATAATTATTATAAATTGCATTTCAATGCCTCAGCCTCATCTTTAGTGACATGTGCCAAGCATTATTTTGTTCACATTGCTTGTCATGTTATTATATGTGTTTAGTATAAATATTTACATGCTTTTAATGTTGTTGAACTATCATGTGTTATCTTGTTATTAAAAATTGTCTAGTTAAGTTTTATATGTGTGGAGAACACAATGAATCATTATTGTTTGATCAAAAAATTTGTTAAAGAGCTTAAAAAACTTAAAAAAAGACATGAAAAACCATCAAGAAGAACACAAATAATCTTGATCACTTAGGGACTTCAGAAACCTAATGGTAGAAGAAATCCATCTAAGTATAGATAGACTTACGATATAGGCAAACATCTATGAGCTTAAATTTGTAATGATACAAATGACTCAAAATAATCAATTTGGAGGTTCATATGTAGAAGACCCAAACTTAGACTTTGTATTTCTTAGAAATCTATGCAAACTTTGGGTATAAAGGTGTTTCAGATGAATTTTTTAGACTTTTCTTATTTTTATTTTTTTGAAATCACAAGGATAAAATTTAGCTTACTCTATAAACCTTCAAAATATATCACCAATTGGAATGATCTAGCTCAGAAATTCTTAGCCAAGTACTTTTCACCCTCTAAGATTGCCAAACGTAAAAATAACGTCACTTCATTCACTTAGATAGATAATTAATTTTAGAGGCTTGTAAGTGATTTAAGGACTTTCTTAGGAAATTCCCATGCCATATTCTACCTTACTGGTTGATAACTTAAACACTTCTTAATTGGTTGTTAAGATCTTTAAAATTGATTATAGATGTTGCAGCTGAGGGATCATTGATATCTAAACCTTCTGAAGAGACCTATATATTAATAGAAGCAATGACAACTAATATTGTTTAATTTCCTTCTAAGTAAGTGAGCCATATTAAGATAGAAAGTGTATATAATACAAAAATTTTAACTATACTAAGTTCACAAGTGTCATCTTTATCAAAGAAACTAGATTATTTAGACATAAATCAAATAAGAAGGGGCATATATTAGTGAGGAAACTTCTTATGAAGTAATAGATGAACCTAGCATTTTAAATATAGAGTATATGAATTTAATTAGGAGTCGATCCAATAATCTTTATTCAAATATTATTGCCCTTATTGGAGAAATCCTTTTAATTTCAATTTGAATAATCAAAAATATATATATCAAAATAATTAGTTGATAAGTAGAATTAGCTAGGTTATTAGAATAAACAAGCTAATAATTTCACAAATTTGAGGCTTAATTATCTCACATGATTCACCTCAACTAATCAATATAAAGAGAAAAAGTTGACTTTGAAAGACTTGGTGCAACATTTGTTTATAAATTATAGAGTCAAGCTATAGTTATAAGGAATATTGAAATGCAATTAATTTAATTAGTTAATTCTTTGAGCAATAGCACCCAACAGACTTTATCAAACAACAGTGAGATGGATCCTAAGGAAAAGAGAAAAGAGCAATGCACAGTTGTTACACCTAGAAGTGGTAAGAAATTGGAAGATTTTCCTAGGATTGAGGATATAATAGAGGAGGAGAGTGTTAATAATGAAGCTAGAGAATAGCCCACACCTGATAATCAGAAAATATTCAGTGATTCAAAAATCCCTTTTGACCAACCTAAAGAAGAATTGGGGAAGAAAACCAATGTGAATAAGCCAATAAAGATACTATTACCACCATTTCTCCATTGAATGTTGAAATATAATTTAAATAAACAGTTTTTTAGATTTTGTATAAGAAGCTCATAGTCAACATGTATTTGCTAAGGCTAAACAAATATTTATTTATAAAAATTTCATGGAATATTTGTTGGCATCAATTTTTGAATGTCACGCATGATTGGATGCTCTTTCAAATGCTATAAGGGAGTATAGCATGCACACGCAACCTTCTGTAACTCGAGGACTCCATATAACCTTCCCGCGGGCATTTTCAGGAAGATCAGGATCCAGAACACCACACATATACGGTAATTTGGGGTGCTCATTGACGTTAGATTCCCTGATGTGTTGTCCATAAAAATGCTTATCTTTAAAGTTATAGAATTATATATTAGTCATATTTAGTCTCTAATAGCTTACGGATCGTTAAAATCCTTCACCGAGTTCTTCCAGTAAAAATTGGGGTTTTCAAGGTTATACTGGCTTTAAACCCTAGCGCCTAAGAGCCCAAAACAACAAAGATGAAAACTGAGAAGCCGAAAAGTTAGCATAGATCCATGGAAATTAGGCTCTATAACTTGGCACCTAGGCATCAGTCTGAATGCCTAAACACCCATAACAGCTCCAGAAGAAACCAAGAGTGTGGAAAGTTGGCACCCGGAGGGAGGGGCGTGCTTAGGCTCCAATCTATTTTTTGCTCCTGATTTTTCTTAGGTGTTTCACCTAGTAAACCCCTAGGTATTATAAAATGCAGATCTCCTTAAGATAAGGGAAGATATGCATGTGAGAGAGGAAAAGCTATTGAGGTTGACATTTTTTGGATCTGGAAGGTTTCAGAAAGAGCTTTGCATACCATTTTGGGTAAAAAAAAGGAGAAAGAAAAAGTGGGTTGACCATCTTCTTCCTAAGGACTTCCTTTTGACTAGTTTTAGGAGAGAGTCTCTACTTCTTTTAATCTTCTTCCTCTTTGGATTGGAGTGAAGAGCGATCTTCTTCCTTGGAGCTTAAGGGTTCTCTTGAATGCCTTGAGGTGGAGAGCTGTGGAGAGAGGGGAGGAAAAAATCTTGCTTCCTTCAATCCCTATTTCCTTTTCATCTTCTTATTCCATCAAATTTCATGCACATCTTCTTCCTCTTTCTCCACCATTCATTTGAGTCTGCGAGGGATTTTTCCTAGAGGAGCTGCTTTTGGAGGAGAAGGAGAGTGTCATCTCTCCTAAGGAGGATGGAGAGCTTCTTCCTAGCAAAGTTGGAGTGTGATGTTGGCATCAATTTTTGTTGTTAAAAGTGTATGATGTACGCTCGAACACTATGGAACCTTGCTTGATGCGTGTGTTGATTTCCTTAGTGCAAGAAATTCATTTAAGACCCTCTGACACGTATTAAAGGGCACGCGACCAAAGACGTTCAGCTGACTTTGGCATTTGCTTAAATGAAGGTTGATTGACATTTCTCTCCAAGACGGCGTTGAATAGATGACAAATTTCATTCAAACGTTCACACATAAATTGGGCTCAAATTTTCTTGACCTTAGATGAATTCGTCCAGGCAAACCCATATCACAAAACTCACCATACGAGCACATCTAGAACATTGATTTTATTTAAGGAGGAAACCTATTTTGTTGGAGTTCCATACACGATAAAAAGGCATGTCAATCAAAACATATTTACTTAAAATTTTAAAAATAAAAAAATAAAAAGGAATTAAAGGGATATAACATCTTATCTCATGCACAGAACAAAAAAAAGGAGACAACGTGATGTCCTAGCCTAATGCTTCGTTCACCCCTCTTGTACTTGTCTGTGAAGCCCTCAATCCTAGTCTTCTCATCGTTGATAACACCTTGCGGGCCTCCCTTCTCCACTGCTAGGTCCTAGCTGCCTCCCTTACCTCACAGGCCAAAGCGAGTCGATGCTTTAGGGCTTCCTATGGTGCTTCTCTACCTCTAGTGCCTGAAGCTTTATCCATTAAGCTCCCCACCGGTGTCTCTTCTCTGATCCAGAACAACTGCTGAAGCTCCATGGTTGATTCTCTCTCTAGGACCAAAGCCCCTCGCCAATTTATTCCGTTTCTCGACTCAAAATCCTCACTCTCAAGTGCATCCTACCCTCAACTTTCTCGCCACTTTGTCAAGTATAAGTCCCACCTCTACTTACTACCTATATAGGATCATAAGTTTTATATTTTCTTCTCTTAATTTTAGGGCTACCGAGATCCCCTTGGACAATGAAATTCATAAATTACTTATAAGGGATCTTTAGTTGTCTTAAGTCGACAACTTTCACGGCCAGGCGGACTTGAGGTCCTAATATCTTGGGTTGACAGATTCGTGGTATCCTAATTCAGCTATCTCTAAAGTAATGACTCATGCTAGAAATTGTTATACTTTAATAAAATTATATAATGAATGTATTAGAATGTTAATACGGGATTATAACTAATTACTTAATAATTGATTCCCTCACTTTAATAACTTTAACATGAACTCTAAGGAATGTCATAATAATTGAAAAGGTGTGATTAAAATATTAATAGTTAACCATGGATTCTTTATATTTTTTTAATTTTCAATTCAATCAATTTGTTTAGTCTTAACCTTTGAATGGATATGTGTTGGGTTTGCATTAGAACGAAGTTGAGAATCATCAAATAGGGGAGAGTAGATATTTGCAAACCTTAAAAGAAGTGTGTTCAACCAGATATTGTAATTCTTAGGGAGGAGAAAAAGGAAAAAGGAAAAAAAAAGAGTAGAAAGTTTTAAAAAGTGTGAGGGGCCTGATTTATGAAAAATATTAAAACAAGTGACCAACCTTATTGAGAAAAAGCTTGAGGTGAGCATACAAATTAAAAAGAAAAAATTGAATGTATAAAATCACTCTAATTAATAAAACTTAAAATCACACTTAATAAAACTTTTACAATATTATGTTAAGAAAAAAAAAAGTTAAGTGATGTTGGGTTGGTCGAATGGATTTTAATTGGTTTACAAACATACTTGGAAAATGAAAATAGTTAAGGGCCTCTTAGGTTTAGGAAGCAGCGTGTTAAAAAAAATGGTTTGGGTATTAGAAATTAATGAAAGTCTAACTCGGAAATGTGATTTGTATATCACTTATTACATTTATATAGTTTTGTTAAAAAATCAAGAAACTTATATGAGAACTACTAACATCAATTTAGTTACAGTCGAGTTACGGGATTACTTGAGTGCAAGTAATGAATAAGCTTTGGGGAACTGATATGCGTTAAATTTAAATGTTTTTTCTATATTTAACTCTACATTTTCTTCTTTATTTATCAAGATTTTATGCTTGAAGAAGGTTGTTTTTGGTGTTTCTCAGGTTATAGTGATTAAACATTCATTACAGAGCAAGCAACCGATTTAACCACACTCAAAAGTGGTGTAATTGCCCCGCCTTATTTGTATAGGCAGTGTAATTATGCTAAATCAAAGCATGGTTATGTTGTACTTGGCATGGCTATGTCATATTTGGCATGGCTATGCCTTGTTGTTGCGTGGTTACATTGGGATTTCCATTAACATGGTGTGGCAACACGAACTTTGGGATGGTCACACCGTCAAAGTTTCTTCTCAACTTTGAAAGAGATCCCTTACTATATTTCGACAAGAGCTATAAAAGAGAATGTTAGGTCACATCTGGAGGCTGTTGGAGGCTAGGTTCATTGGAAATTGAGAGCTCTTGAGTGCCCTAAGGATTTTCTTCCACCTTCCGGGAGGGAGCCTGCTTTAGGGATGTTTTTACCTTGTGTTCTCCATTGTGTGTTTGAGAAGATTTGTAAGAGAGAATTTGCTGCTAGTTTAAGGATTTTTTCTAGAGAAAAATCATTGTACGAAAAGGTGCGACAATTGTGTGGAGAGGGAACATTCTTTATGTTATGTATTGATTTTACGTGTTTTCAATAATTTGTTTTTCTAGTTTTACAACACATGCTGAGTTGCTAAATGTTTTTCATGCTTCTATGATGTAGGGCTAGTGTCTTTGTGATTTTTATATTTGTACTTCCCTTGTAACATTTTTTGAGTGTATCAAGCATGCATGCTGTGTAGAAGATCGAATAAGTTAACAACAAAAACCTAGTAAAATAGACATATTTTCATTAGAGTTTTGCAACTTAGATAGAGGATCAAAAAACTTTAGGAAACACTACATAGTTAAGCAAAACATAATTGTAAGATGATTTTAGATTCTTTCAATGACTTAGGCATAAGCTAAGGAGAAACACTTATCCCTAGTTGATAACTATCACATAAGGGAACTCCTATAAAAATCATAGAACCGCAAAGCTAAATCATAGAAGCAAAGCCTCTCTCCTCTAAAAGACATGTCAAAATTCATGCCTCTAGTGTTTTTAGATATTGCTTTGTTTCTTTCTGTTTTCTTAGAATTGTAGGATTTTATTTTTGTAATTGTAATCACGTCAAACTAGGAAAGTTAATAAACTGGAGATTCATCTGTTGGAATAAGTCTTAATCCTTTCTTCATGTGATCGGCATGTAGAATCATTAAATCACATATTACTTAGCATGTATACTTGCATGTTTGGTCGCTTTCCTCGTAATAACTTTTCGATCATCACGGTTGTGTTGAATTTTTTTTTAATATCAATTCATTTGTCTTAAATTGTTATTAATTTACTTAAAGATTATATTAATTAGTCATCCTTCATTTCATCACCTCATGTTTCATTACTTACTTGATTTGTTTCTTCTCTAATTCAACTCATGTGATAAACAAACCTTTGTTATTCACCTTTTCTCATTCATCTAACATGCCTTCCTCAAAGTTAGCATATATGAACGCTCTCTTACTATTCATACTATGTTCTATAAGTAACATTCCAACTTGTATGAAAGAAAGAATATTGTTTTTTTGTAACAATTGAGGGGGCAGTTCCTAATGTCCAAAGTATTGACCGTAATATCTCATCCCACTTGTGTTTAGCTAGTTTTGAGCTTCTTGTATGAGTGCATTTCCCTGCCTTATAGTATTCACATCAAGTGTTATGACTTATTTCAAATTCCTTGCTCTAATTAGTTTATTAATTAAGTTCAGAATATGTTAACACTCCTTGGCATCATGCTCACAACCTCAGTGATATGCATAATATTTATTCAGCTTATGTAAATAGATACATGCCGTCATTTTGTGCTATTTTTTGAAAGTACCCTTGTTTTCGATTTTTTTCAACTACATAAGCCAAGGAGACTATCATTGAGGTTATTGGAGGAATTTGGTTGGGAGGGTCTAGTCTTCATTTTTCCAACCTCCTTTCAAATCAACTACTCTTCTCTTTTATGTGGATCCTCTTTCTCTTAAATATTTTTCATGTCTCCTTAAGACCATAGCAACATTTGTGTCCCTCTCAAGGTTTCATGAAAAAACAATTTCAACCGCTTATTCCACTCGTGATTGCTTATTTTAAATGAGCTTTATAATAAGTTATACTCCTCGTTAGATATGTGATTGGTCACAAACTCAAAATATTTAACAAAAGTTCTTTTATGTTGCAGTTCAAGAGCATACCTAAACAAACCTTCTCTTAGAGCCTACGTTAGGGTGTCATTAACGACTATCTGATTTAGCCACCCTCTAGTATCTTTCATTGGAATTGGGTAATGAAACCTCGTACCAAAAATCTTACTGAATGATATGTAGGGCTTGAGAGCTCTTTTATGTAATATAGGTATGTCTGTACTACTATAAGAAGTGATCATTTTCATGGATGGACTGCTAAACCAATGGAGACCTGATTCTCTCATTCTCATTTGAAACAACTTACAGTGTGAAGCATAGTAAATCTTTCGATAAGAATACTGTAGGCTTGAGGGATGACACGTAGTCAGTAGGGTCTAATTTACCCTTGCAATATTCCAGAGGTGGAGTCTTAAATTTTTCTGGTAGTCTAGCTTATACATTCTCCCATGAAAAAATATTCTTTAGTAGCTTTTTATTTCTTTTCCCTTCTAGTTTTTGAGTCAACTCTTCATCATCAACATAGTTAGGTTTTATTCTTCACCAATTATCAATGGCATAGCCCTTGGCTCTAACTGTTGGTTACTCACCATCACAAACTAACGATTCAATCTCTATAAGTAAGTTTAAGCAGAAGATCCTACAACAATCAAATCTTTTTTGTCATCTTTTCTCTCAACAATTTCATTTGTTGAATTATGCATTCTTGCATGCACCCATATTAGTGAAATCTTCCTGCACCTAGGTTTTTTTTTCTTGCATAGCTCCTCATATAATTTTTGCATGATGCACACTCTTCACAATTTTAGAATACTGAATCCTAAAATATCCATGGATTCACACCAGCTAGATAGGGCATATTTTTCTAATAAAAGAAGCAAAAATAAAGAAGATCATCAGATGACGCATAAAGTTGCAGTGAAGCAAATCTGATGAATCACGCAAGTATACGTGTCAAGTAATAATGCAGTTAAAGAGTATCATGTATCGATCTCATGTGGAATATGTTAATAATTATTCTGGAGAGTGAATATCTAGTTTATTATACTTCTAAACATTGTTTAGCATGATCACAAATAATATGTGGTTTTCCGAAATCCTTCTTAAAAGCAAAAACTAAAGACAACGAGTTTGGAAAAGACAGGAAACAACAACAGAAAAATCTTACTATTCTTCAAAGTATGTGAGGCTCGCTCCCCTGTGATTTAAGTGATGTGATGTTTCGTGGTTTTCCTATACTTTTCCTCATGTGATAGTTGTTAATAGGGATAGAAAGTCCTCCTTATACATATGCCTATGTCAAAAGAAAACTAGAATTCATGAAGTTGGACTTCCTCAATCCTCATGGCATCCCACAGATTTGTTCTGATCCCCTTTCTTGGTTGTAAAATCTCGATAAAACATATCTATTGTTACTTGAATTTTGTGGTTAACCATTTCATTCATTTGTGCAACGGGCAGAAGGCATGGATCATGAAATATGTTAACATTCTAATTTTTCAAATCATGAGTAAATGAAATTTTATGGTTAACACAAAAACAAAAAAACTCTGATTCCTGAGAAAGATGTATAGGGAAAGAAATCACATAAGAAAATCATGAAAACTACATGTCATGAATCTCAGAGTGTGAAAGAAGATTTAGCTATGCATGTTAAAAAGAACACAGGAAAAATATTCCATTGTAATCATCATTGCAAGTAAAAAAGTAAAAATTTACAAAATAATTTATTTCATCTTCCACAGCAGTTTGGATATATCTAGTCTTGATGCATGTTATAAATGACAGTGAATAATAAATACCAATTCAGCAATAAAAAATATTTGGATTGATGTAAAAATTATTCCATGCGGCCACCGCATGCAAAGATGCATGCGGTGTCCGAGCTCCACCGTCGATCACCGCAAAGATGTATTTCAGTTAACCCTACTTTTAACTCTTTTAAATGCAAATATTATAAATGTCAGTGAATAATAAAATATCAATTGAGCAATAAAAAACATTTGGATGTACAGATGCATGCAGCATCTGATCTCCACCATCGATCACCGCAAAGATGTATTTCAGTGGGCCCCACTTTCAACTTTTTTTTAAAAAAAAATTTGATTGCGGTGATCGACGGTGGAGATCGGACACCCCGGATGCATCTCTTCATGCGGTGTCCGTATGAAATAATTTCTCAGATTGATGACACTATTTCTTACATGATAGTGAGCGCAATTATTTTATTCATTCACATTTATTTTAAAATGAAAACTAGTTGGGAAATTAAATAATTATGATTTTCAAAAATGTAATTTTTTTTTGTGAATCAGCAATCTTTCAGGGGGTTCTCTGATGCTTATATTTTCTTAATGAAATTTTCTCCCAAGGCCACCCATTTTTTCAATTTCTACCTTGATAAGGATAATTATGATACTTTAATCCCCCATCACTAACAAGTGGGACCCCCCCAACATTTAACTAATTAGGAGAAGGGTAAATTTGTAAAAGAACTTGTTGATTGAAATATGAGATAATACAAGAAATCAGGCATGATATTATTTGATATACTATTATTTTATTATGCCAAAACTAATTATTTATGCTTTATTTTCTTATCGGTCAAAGAAACTATGTTGATTTGGTATATAAATATTAGTGAATGATGTTATTTTGATTTTATAAAAATCAATTTATACAACCTTACGTGGGCTGTGCTATTTTGGAAAAAATCAAATGCGAAAATGTAAAGAATTTTTGGGAAGATTTTACATATTTACCACTCAATTCCTATGTATTTACATATCTAACACTTGAACTTCAATTTTTATATATTTTATTTTTTAAAAAATTTAAATTTTAGTTTTTTGACGTGATATAAAAGATTTCGGTGGTATAAATGTAAAAACAAAAAATTTAGGTGTTAAATATTCAAATTCATAGGAATTGAGGGTTATGATTGTAATTCCATTTTTTCTTCAATTATGAAATAATAATAATAATAATAATAATAATAATAATAATAATAATAATAATAATAATAATAATAAAACCAAAACATCTACATGTGGATGGTTTGTAATGCATTTAAGTAAAAGCTGTAAGCAACTTAAGATGCAATTATTTATTTATTTTTTGTATCTATAGGTAAAGAAAATCAAGTTAATTGACTCATTATTTTTTCTTAAATTATGATATATTTTATTTAAAAATTGAATCCGCATTTTGATTTTATTAAAAAATTATATTTATTTTAAATATAAATATATTTCTAAGAATATTTATATTAAAAATTTAAGATGTATTTAAGCCTCTAAATTTCTTAATTTTTTTATAAAATAAAATAGAAAATAAAAAATATGCACAATGATTGTAAAGATAACATTTATAAATCTTAAAAAGTATTTACATGACATATGAGAGCCAATTGTAAAATGAAAATAATTTTGAAGATTTACATATACCGGTCAATTTATACGTATATATATACATAACACCTAAATTTAGAGTCTGTTTGGGGCAGCTGCAACTTATTAGATAATCTACTGATAAGCTATGTGTGGTGACTATTACAAATATTTATTTTTTTGAAAAAATCAGACCGCAATCAAAAAACTATTATAATACGAAGTCGAAGCTTAATAACCTAATAACTTAATAACTTAATATTTTTTTTGGAAATGGAAAATGTTATGAATTCTGTGATATTTTAGCTTACGAAGCCGAAGCTTAATAACTTGTCGTTACCTTTAGTAGGCAGCGTCAGCACACACGTGCAAGATTATCTTATCTTCCATGGCTTTTTTTTATTAATATTTATTTGGAAAAACTTTCAGGGTTTTCTTTGTCAAAAATTATAAACAATTATTGTTAAGTATTATGAACAACTTTTTTCTTAGAGAGAGGGTGCTAGATTTGTGAATTGCAATGTTTATGATAGTATGTATGTAAACAGCCCAATCACATCATACATATTTTTATATATTTACATATAAATAGGGCCAGCCGAGCGTCGACTCGTGTTCAGGTCATTCGATATTGGCTCGTGAACAGTGTGTTCGTGTTCGGCTCAAATAATATTTTCTTGTTCGTGTTCGGCTCGTGTTCGGCTAGAAATTGGCTTTGAGAGAGCAGAGAAGACGATACGAGAATAAGAGGAAACAAGAGAGGCAGCCAAACCCGAGAGAATATGAGAAGAGTAGAAGTAGATATTAGCGGAAGAACACGGAAGACAAACCCTAAGCTGTCGCGACTGAAAGGGCTTTGAGAGATCAGACAAAGATGAGAAGGGTAGAAGAGGAAACGGGAGAGGCAGCCGAACCCGAGAGAAGACGAGAGAAGAGTAGAAGTATATAGTAGCATAAGAACATGAAAAACAAACCCTAAGCCGTCGCGACCGAAAGGGCTTTGAGAGATCAAAGAAGAAGAGAAAAGTGGAAGAGGAAACGGGAGAGGCAGACGGACCCGAGAGAAGATGAGAGAAGAGTAGAAGTATATAGTAGCAGAAGAACACGGACTGCAAACCCTAAGCCGTCACGACCGAAATGGCTTTGAGAGATCAAAGAAGACGAGAAGAGTAGAAGAGGAAAAGGGAGAGGCAGCCGAACCCGAGAAGTTTCGAGAGGCGAATGGGGGTTGGGGAGACCGGTTAGGATTTTTTAGATTATTAAATATATTATAATTATATAACTTATATTATATAATTATATAAATATATAATATTTAATAAGTAATATTAATATATTATGTTAGAATTTTTAAATTTATAAAATTTAATTTTATTAATCAAAATTCATAAAATTCATAATGACCAAGATGTTTGAATTCATGATTTTCACATACTCATAAATGAGATATACATACTTGTATTCATGATCATTGAATTTAATTTAAAGAGATAGAATTTCTCTATAATCCTTATTTCTTTCTATACTTTCCGATGGAGAGAAAAAATACATTTCTTCTTGGGAGAGAGAGAAGATCCTTCTCTAATTTATAAGAGAAAAGATAAGTCTCTTGGGAAGAGACAACATTTCTCTTAGTTATCTATTATTAACCATCACCCATCATGATGATTATTGATCAATAAGATTTATGATAAATTAATTAATTAATTAAAGCGAACAAAACAATGTCTTTTGGGAAGGGACATGACTCTTCATTAGAATAATTGAATTAATTAATTAGAGCGAAAGGAAACGGTGTCTATTGGGAATAGACATGACCCTCTTCTTTCTAGTTAGTTAATTACTATTAAAATAAATACCAATGGGCCACATAAATAAAATAATAAAAAACTAACATTCTCTCACGTGACCCGCGTAATACTTAACAGTGCATAACATACTACATAAAATGTAAGTTAAAGTCTTTTTTTTATATTGGTCAAATCATAAATCATCAATAAGTATGAAATTAATATGAATCATGACGATTGTGTATCAATCTATCGACACAGTTTGTTCTATATATCACAATATCAATTGCATACTTAACATAATAAGAAATAACTTCATGGTCACATAATGTCTATTAACATCGCACAACATAAAGTGTACACTAGCGATAAAAATAAGATACATAAATATCAGAAACAACAATAAATTTAGGTCAAAGTGTCAAACATAAAGAGCATTAAACATAAAAATTAATAAAAGCTTTCGGCAATACTCATTCTCACAACCTTTTCGTTAAATGTTTGTGATGGCAACCCTTTCGTCAATGGATCCCCAATCATAAGGTTGGTGTTAATATGCTCTATTGACACCTTATGTTTCTAAACTTCTTTTTTAACGACAATGTACTTTAATTCCATATGTTTGGCACCTTTGGAATGCCTGTCGTTTTTAGAAAAGAAGTCTGCTGCGGAGTTATCACAATAAATTTTCAGCGGCTTGGCAATACTGTCGATAATTCCAAGTTCTAAAATAAAATTTTACAGCCATAATCCCTGAATTGTAGCTTCAAAGCATGCCACAAATTCAGCTTTCATAGTGAATGCAACAATGATAGTCTGCTTCACACTTTCATATTGAATCTCTTAATAACTCTATCGATATATGCTTTCTAAGACAATCCTAACTGTTTTTGGGATCTATTATGAATTATTTCAATTTCAATCACAAAGGATTTCTCACCCATATCTTTCATTTTAAAGTTCTTAAAGATAGAAAATTCTTGGTTTCATACAGGAATCCAAGATCATTAGTAGCCAGTAAGATATCATCAACATACAGAATGAGAAATATGATCTTGCTCCCACCAACCTTTAGATATATACACTGATCAACAGTGTTTTATTTAAATCCAAAAGAAGTGATGGTATCATTGAACTTAAGATATCATTATCGAGAAGCTTGCTTAAGTCTGTATATTGAATTCTTAAGTTTACACATCATGTGTTCCTTTCCTTCAACCAAAAATCATTCAGGTTGACTCATGTAGACATCTTCATCTAAATTCCCATTCAGAAAGGCAGTTTTCACATCCATTTGGTGTAACTCCAAATCAAATGAGCTACTAGTGTCATGATAATTCTAAATGAATCTTTCTTAGAAACTGGAAAAAGATTTTCATTATAGTCGATGACATCTTTTTTTGTGAACCTTTGGCAACAAGTCTGGTTTTATATCATTTAATATTGTCATTCGAGTCGCGCTTGGTCTTAAAGACTCATTTACATCTGATTCTTTACAACCTTCAGGCAATTCAACGACATCTCAAACTTTATTGTGATCCATCAATTTCAACTCATCTTACATTGCATCTAACTGTTTAGAAGAATTTTCACTTTATATGACTTGTGAAAATCAAAATGGATCTTTATTTACTCTCAAGTCAAATTCAGACTCATGTAGATAAACAACATAATCATCAGAAGTAGAAAACCTTCTTTGTCGTTGAGACCTTCTAGGTACAACTTCATTTGGTTCATCTAATGTAGGTTCATTATTGATAGTTTCATTATGGGGTGTTTGATCATTTATCTGTTGTTCCTGTAAGTTTTCAAACTGTTCAACAGCTGTAGGAATAACAACTTAAGAAGAAATTTCAGGTAAAGAAATCCGAACCTTAATTTCTTGGATTTCCACTTTAATTCCAAACTCCCGCTAACTTCACCATTTTCAATGAACTTAGCATTTCCAGCTTCAATAATCCTCGTACTGTGGTTAGAACAATAAGATCTATACCATTTTGATTTTTTCATTTCCGCTGATCAGCCACAACTATGCAGGTGTCTTAAACTAGGTTTCCTTCCTATCCACAGTTCAAAGGGAGTCTTTGGATTTGTCTTACTAGGAATCCTATTTAACAAATATGCAGCGGTCTTTAAAGCATACATTCACAATGATAAGGGTAAAGAAGAATTGCTCATCATAGTCCTAACCATTTCCATCAGAGTACAGTTTCACATTTTTGCAACACCATTTTGTTGTGGTGTTCCTGTCATAGTGTACTGAGCACATATATCATTAGTTTGAATGAATTTAGCAAATTGACATGGACATTGTACAGATTCATTATACCTTCCATAATATTCACAACCTCTATTGGGTCTGGTGATTTTCACTTTTCTGTCTAATTGTCTTCCAACCTCAGTTATAAACATTTTTAAGACATTTAGTGATTGAGATTTTTCATGCAATAAGTAGACATGCCCAAAACGTGAAAAGTCATTCATAAATGTGATAAAATATTTTTCTTCACCAAAAGATGAAACATTAAAAAGTCCACAAACATTAGTGTGTATAATTTCAAGGAGTTGTGTGCTTGTTGTGGCAGCTTTCTTAAGTGTGTGTTTTGTGTGTTTTCCCTTAATATAATCCACATTGATAAAATGAAAACATTAATAGTGTATTGAAAATCTCCTTTGTGTGATACAACAATACACAATAATAAATATAATTGATGCTTGAATTGTTAGTTTCACATAATTGACATTTATTTATACTCAAATTAGACAAGTATATTATATTTGGATATATAAGCATATCTAACTAAGTATATAAATATGCCACAATCATATTCAAAGATTATAAAATAAATAATCAGCCTTTAAGCGATACTCAAATATTTTGAAATCAAAGAATTTCAATATACTCATTGTTAAATATAAAATTGTTTCATAATAAGCATCACATACGTATGAGTGATTGAATTTATTTAATTTGACATCTATTAAACATATTAATTGGTCACTTTGGTGACTAACAATTTAAACATAATATAGACATCAAATAAACAATAATATCTCAATTCACCAATTAACTTTAGTGATCTAATTTACAGCGGAAATTTTATGCAATTAACANCATGACTCAAAATTCATAAAATTCATTATGACCAAGATCTTTGAATTCATGATTTTCACATACTTATAAATGAGATATACATACTTGTATTCATGATCATATAATTCAATTTAAAAGAGATAGAATTTCTCTCTAATCCTTATTTCTTTCTGTACTTTCCGATGGAAAGAAAAGATACATTTCTTTTTTAGAGAGAGGGATGACCCTTCTCTAATTTATAAGAGAAAAGATAAGTCTCTTGGGAAGAGACACAACATTTCTCTTAATTATTAATTATTAATCATCATCCATCATGATGATTATTGACTAATAGGATTTATGATAAATTAATTAATTAATTAAAGCGAAAGAAACAATGTCTTTTGGGAAGAGACGTGACTCTTCATTAGGATAATTGAATTAATTAATTAGAGCGAAATGAAGCGGTGTCTATTGGGAATAGACATGATCATCTTCTTTTTAGTTAATTAATTACTATTAAAATAAATGTCTGTGGGCCATATAAATAAAATAATGAAAAACTAACATTCTCCCACATGATTCACGTAATACTTAATAGTGCATAACATACTATACAAAATGTAAGTTAAATTTTTTTTTATATTGGTCAAATCATAAATCATCAATAAGTATGAAATTAATATGAATCATAGTGATTGTGTATTAATCTATCGACACAGTTCGTTCTATGTATCACAATATCAATTGCATACTTAACATAATGAGAATTAACTTCATGGTCACATAATGTCTATTAAAAGACAAATACTTATTAAACATCGCACAACATAAAGTGTACACTAGCGATAAAAACATGATACATAAATATCAGAAACAACAATAAATTGAGATTAAAGTGTCAAACATAAAGAGCATTAAACATAAAAATTAATAAAGGGTTTCGGCAATGCTCATTCTCACAACATGTTCGTTAAATGTCTGTGATGACAACCCTTTCGTCAATGGATCGCCAATCATAAGGTTGGTGTTAATATGCTCTATTGATACCCTATGTTTCTGAACTTCTTTTTTAACGACAATGTATTTTAATTCCATATGTTTAGCACCTTTGGAATACCCGTCGTTTTTAGAAAATAAGTCTGTTGCGGAGTTATCACAATAAATTTTCTGCGGCGTGATAATACTGTCGACAATTCCAAATCCTGAAATAAAATTCTACAGCCATAATCCCTAAATTGTAGCTTCAAAGCATGTCACAAATCAGCTTTCATAGTTGATTTAACCATGATAGTCTGCTTCACACTTTTTCATATTGAATCTCTTAAGAACTCTGTCGATATATGCTTTCTAAGACAATCCTAACAGTCTTTGTGATCCATCATGAAATATTTCAATTTCAATCACATAGGATGTCTCACCCATATCTTTCATTTCAAAGTTCTTAAAGAGAGAAAATTCTTGGTTTTATACAAGAATCCAAGATCATTAGTAGCCAGCAAGATATCATCAACATACAGAATGAGAAATATGATCTTGCTCCCACCAACCTTCAGATATATACACTGATCAACAGTGTTTTCTTTAAATCCAAAAGAAGTGATGGTATCATTGAACTTAATATATCATTATTGAGAAGCTTGCTTAAGTTCGTATATTAAATTATTAAGTTTACACATCATTTATTCCTTTTCTTCAATCAAAAATCCTTCAGGTTGACTCATGTAGACATCTTCATCTAAATTCCCATTCAGAAAGGCAGTTTTCACATTCATTTGGTGTAACTCCAAATTAAATGAGCTATTAGTGTCATGATAATTCTAAATGAAACTTTCTTAGAAACTGGAGAAAATGTTTCTTTATAGTCGATGACATCATTCTGTGTGAACCTTTGGCAATAAGTCTGTCTTTATATCGTTCAATATTATCATTCGAGTCGCGCTTGGTCTTAAAGACTCATTTACATCAGATTCTTTTACAACCTTCAGGCAATTCAACGACATCTCAAACTTTATTGTGATCTATCAATTTCAACTCATATTTCATTGCATCTAACCGTTTAGAAGAATTTGCACTTTATATGACTTGTGAAAATCAAACTGGATCTTTATTTACTCTCAAGTTAAATTCAGACTCATGTAGATAAACCACATAATCATCAGAAGTAGAAGACCTTCTTTGTCGTTGAGACCTTCTAGGTACAACTTCATTTGGTTCATCTAATGTAGGTTCATTATTGATAGTTTCATTATGGGGTGTTTGATCATATATCTATTGTTCATGTAAGTTGTCAAATTGTTCAACAGCTGTAGGAATAACAACTTAAGAAGAAATTTCAAGTAAAGAAACCTGAACCTTAATTTCTTGGATTTCCACTTTACGTGATTCCAAACCCCTGCTAACTTCACCAGTTTCAATGAACTTAGCATTTTCAGCTTCAATAATCCTCGTACTGTGGTTAAGACAATAAAATCTATTCCTTTTCGATTTTTTCATTTCCGCTGAGCAGCCACAACTATGCAGGTGTCTTAAACTAGGTTTCCTTCCTGTCCACAGTTCAAAGGGAGTCTTTGGAACTGCCTTACTAGAAATCCTATTTAACAAATATGAGCGGTCTTTAAACCATACATTCACAATGATAAGGGTAAAGAAGAATTGCTCATCATAGTCCTAACCATTTCCATCAGAGTACCATTTCGCCTTTATGCAACATCATTTTGTTGTGGTGTTCTTGACATAGTGTACTGAGCACATATGTCATTAGTTTGAAGGAATTTAGCAAATTGACATGGACATTGTACATATTCATTGTACCTTCCATAATATTCACAACCTCTATTGGGTCTGATGATTTTTACTTTTATGTCTAATTGTCTTCCAACCTCAGTTATAAATTTTTTTAAGACATCTAGTGATTGAGATTTTTCATGCAATAAGTAGACATACCCAAAACATGAAAAGTCATTGATAAATGTGATAAAATATTTTTATTCACCAAAAGATGAAACATTAAAAAGTCCACAAACATTAGTGTGTATAATTTCAAGGAGCTGTGTGCTTCTTGTGACAGCTTTCTTAAGTGTGTGTTTTGTGTGTTTTCCCTTAATATAATCCACATTGATTAAATGAAAACATTAATAGTGTATTGAAAATCTTCTTTGGGTGATACAACAATACACAATAATAAACATAATTGGTGCTTGAATTGTTAGTTTCACATAATTGGCATTTATTTATACTCAAATTAGACATGTATTTTATCTTTGAATATATAAACATATCTAACTAAGTATATAAATATGCCACAATCATATTCAAAGATTATAAAATAAATAATCAGCCTTTGGGCGATCCTTAAATATTTTATAATCAAAGAATTTCAATATACTCATAATTAAATATAAAATTATTTCATAATAAGCATCACATACGTATGAGTAATTGAATTTATTTAATTTGGCATCTATTAAACATACTAATTGGCCACTTTGGTGACTAACAAATTAAACATAATATAGACATCAAATAAACAAGAATATCTCAATTCACCAATTAACTTTAGTGATCTAATTTACAGCGAAAATTTTATGCAATTAACATAAATAAAATTAAATGAAAAATCACAAATTCAACAATCGAGGCTCTGACACCACATGTAAAATTTTTAAATTTATAAAATCCAGTTTCATGACTCAAAATTCATAAATTTCATAATGACCAAGATCTTTGAATACATGATTTACACATACCCATAAATGAGATATACATACATATATTCATGATCATAGAATTTAATTTAAAGAGATAAAATTTCTCTCTCTAATCCTTATTTCTTTCTGTACTTTCCGATGGAGAGAGAAGATATATTTCTTCTTGAGAGAGAGAGAGAGCCATTCTCTTATTTATAAGAAAAAATATAAGTCTCTTGGGAAGAAATACAACATTTCTCTTAATTATCCATTATTAACCATCATCCATCATGATGATTATTAACCAATATGATTTATGATAATTTAATTAATTAATTAAAGCGAAAGTATACAATGTCTTTTGGGAAGAGATGTGACTCTTCATTTAGGATAATTGAATTAATTAATTAAAGTGAGAGGATGCGGCGTCTATTGGAAATATATATTACCCTCTTCTTTTTAGTTAATTATTTACTATTAAAATAAATGACAGCGGGCCACATAAATAAAATAATGAAAAACAAACATATTATTATTATTAATTTGTTACATATTATAATAGGATTTAATTTTATAAAATATACTAATTTATTTTTTAAAAATTTTAATTAATTATAGTTTATAATATTTAATTTTATAAATATTTATTATGTATTTATTTATTTATTTATTTTTGATCCAATTTGAACCGAGCATGAGCGAACAAACTGTTGTTCGTGTTCGGCTCGTTTACATTTTGAGCTTAAAAATTTGTTCGTGTTCAGTTCATTAGGCTTAACGAACGAGCCGAACACGAATTGCTTAACGAGTTAAACACGAGCTGTTCGCGAACAGCTAGCCAAATTAACAGCCCTACATATCTAGCACAAAAACTTTCTTACAAGCATAGCTTTCAAATCCTTAACATCGAATCAAAATATCACTATCGCTGACATCTTATATGTGAAATTCACATTATTTATATAGGTTGATAACATAAAATTAATGTTGTAAATTTAAATATCAAAGTTTAGGTAATAGATATGTAAAAACATAAGAATTGTGTGGTATGCAGGAGCGGAACCAGTCTCTTTTTTTTAGGCTGGACAAACGGTACCCCTAGACACAATGTGGGAGGGGTCAAGGCAACAAATGTCAAGTAATATTTTAGGAAGAGCAAAACTGATATTTCAAGAGAGGCAAAATGCTAAATTGACCTCATGGACCCTACCTGGATCTACCTCTAGTGTTATGTTTGTAAATTTCCCATAAGAATTGTTTACGTAAATACATATTAAGATTCTCACATAAATCACAATTAAGGGTTAAAATTATAGTTATACTTGTAATTAATGCATGCCTCATAATATGATACTCTTAAATTATTTAACGGTCGGTGTATGATCATAATACAATAAACTAGATCCGACAGCATTGGACGGAACACATGTCGAAGAATCAACCCCAGCAAAGACAAAGTGCTCTCAAGCAATACTGAGCAAGTTATCCATCCGACCGAACCGAGAAGGTCGATCGAATAAGCAAATGAACGACTAGTTGACATAAGAGCGAGTTAAATGACAGTCCGATAAGAAAGGATTCGATGAAAGTAATGATAGTCTTGATGATTACTGTGACCAACCAACAATAAAGAATCTCAAGGGCATTATCGATATTTCATAATGTATCTTATATTTACTATAAATATGAGAATTGTAATGTGTAAAATGAGATTTTTTTGGAAAGGCGTGAGGGGATTACTAATTTTTCTCTTGAGACTCTTATCTTTCTCAACCTTCTCTCTTTTTTCCTCCTTACTTTTGCTTTATTCCTTAATTATGATTCACAAATAGATATGAGTTCAACACCCTAAAAGTTGTCATGAGTGTGGATCATGTTGCAAAAAAGAAGATGAGTAACTTAATGAGAGTAACCCCAAACTCGGGAAAAAAATAATAGCATGACTTATACCTGTGAGTTTGTGACTCAACAGATTAATGAACTCAATGAGCAGATGATGTAGGCAATCAAAGGCACTTAACCATCAGAAGAGTGAAACTGCAAATATTAACAATGCCCAACAATGAAAATTGTCCTCATATATTTCAAATATATTTTAAAACTAAAGTTTACTATTTTGACCAAAAATAAGGTCAAATCTTAGATCTTATTTTGCTTAAAACCAACATCCTAAATGACATGTTTTAACGTTCTTGGATCTTGAGGATGGGGCCAATCTTGGTGATCCCATCAAAATCATATACCTAGCTTTATTCACACACTTTTGCACACACTTAGATAGTTGATGACTGATACATGTCTTATTATCTGCAAGGCCATGGTGCTCAACCAAAATGGACTTTTTATTTCCGCATTGCCTGGTCGTGCATGCAAAATCCTAAGAACACTTTAGAAAGACCCAAAGACTTCATAATGTGCTCAAATTGGCATCAAAGCCTCCTTAATGAAATCCTTAGATATTATATTCAAGAAAAAAGTTACTGAATCTTTAATTATTTTATTGAGAATTAAGTGGCCTAAAAATTTTAGATTATGAAAATATTTTTGTCACACCGGATCAAGTGCTTTGAGATTTTCCTATGCTCAAGAAGAAGTTAATTTAAGAAAGACCAAGCTATTAGAAATTAATAAAAATCTCATTCTAGGATTGCATTAACATAATTTTATTAACAATTATATTACCTTATTAAAGAGCAAGGAATTTCCCTAATGAGCGCTATGAAATCATTTTTTATGAGTCTAAGTTGAGTTATGAATTTACTCGAGGGCAGGTAATAGGAAAGTTTGGACAACTTACTTTTGTCCCTACCAAAAGTATCTCAAGAGAAGAACCATTTTTTTAGGTAAGTTAATCACTCAATAATAATCAACTTGACAGTCCCTTTCTTATTTGGGAAATAATAGTCAAATGGAAAATTGAATAACTAGAAAATCGAATCCCTCATCTGATTTCTCCCCCGCCTCCTTGACGGCCGCAATAGTATCTTTTTTTTTTGCTCAGCTTGCATGCCATCCAAAAAATGTCAGTCATCCTCAGAAAACTCACCAAACATATCAAGATCAAGCATCTTATTAGTTGTTGTTTCTCAATAATGGTGGATGTTCAAGGCTTTCCACTTGATCTTTTAAATTTCCTACTGCACTTCTATTGAAAATTTTCCTTTGGATTTTAGAAGAGGAACAATATTAATAGTCATGAGGATTGACCAGTTGTCTTAAGAGATAGCAAAGTAGAACTTCAAATCCTGGTCCATGACCATTCTCAAGATGAACAAAGTGAAGTGACGCATGGTTGAAAATTGTGCATACCTACTTGAGTACAATTGAAAGAAAAATAAATGCCTAAAGAGCTCGATTGATCATACCATCTCCTTCGAGTGAATGAAAACCGCTAATGTCTTACAGCAACAATTGATTTGGGCATCAACTTGGTGAGAACAACCCCTTACTACATCAAAACAGTGCGTAGCTCCTCGAAATAGCTATAACTGACAGCCAAGAAGGAATCGATCCTGGCATACCATCATCTCATTTTTTCCTCATGATATTCACTTTCTCATTCGGGTCGGATGCCTAAGGTGCATGGTAGGGCAAAATATATTGTGTGATTAGCATTATAGCACCTCCGCTTATGATGTCTTGGAAGAAACATAATGGTGAGTTAGCATGAAGTCATGGGGAGTATAGTGATGGGGTACACAGGAAGCTACTTCTTGATGTCCTAGAGCTATTTCTCGATCTAATGTAAGAATGAAAGAATAGATGAAAAAAAAAATTGCTATGAAAAAACATCATTTCTACTACCAAACCATCTATTTACAGAGTCTGAGCAGATCCCGACTATCACAAGATAGAATGGGGAGCCATCATCTTTAAAAACTAAATCAAAAATGAAAATGCGAAGACTAAAGATGATATTTCTCTTGAAGGAAATATTATCACATGTATTCATTACAAATCTCTTGCTCAAAGTGGAGTGAGAAAATAGTTAATACTGAGTGTGAGGTCGTTTCAGCCGAGACTTATCAAGCTAAACCAGTGTCCAAAAAAAATTCACCACCAAACTTAAACTGGCTCAATCTAGTAGTCTCTATCTGATCCTGGAAAAACTAGGACAGCACTTTCGAATATGCAAGGTTTTTTTGTAAAGTAAGCAAGATCTTCTTCACTATGAATAGCTCCTCTTCCAATTAAACCATGCAAGCCAATATAGTATGAGCCTTAGAATTTTGTTGGACAACAATTTTTTGAGCTATAGAACCTTTAATCTCAGATAAATTGTGGACTAGCTCCTCCTAATTTGCACGGGCTGAATGCACCCATTCTCCTTGTGTTGTATTATAAAATGAGAGGTCAGTGAGGCGGTCGACTTGGTCTCCCCTTTGGTGGGTCGACTGCCTCCTTCAATCATCTGGCCACCTATCTTGACCGACACGAGTGAAGCCTTGTTCAAACCTAGAGGGGTCTCATCATCTATCATTCCTACCATTGATAAATTCATCAGCCGACAATCAACCATAGAATACGTTTAACGAACAATAAAATATACACATAACTCTAATCATTTCAAATGACCCCAACCATTATGGGTGTATCTGGTGCAATGACAACGAACCAATGGGTGGCATGAAAGTCTAGCCTTCCGCCAATTAGGGACTATGGGAGGAGGCATAGGAGTATAGGATGATGGAATAATGGATTTCATCTGAGAGATATCCATAATCATAAGTAGAGTACCGCTGAAAGCCGATCGAAAAGCATTACTCGAGGGTGAGCCTCTCCTCTTCTTCACTATCAACTTCTTCATGCGGCCACCCTCGAGGCATCACTTGTCTCCTTTTTCCTTGGCAAATAGTTCATGAAGCAAAACCTTACTCGGGATGGGAACTTGAGATTTAAAGAACTTGACCATCATAAGAAGTCTCTCTAAAAGGCGACCTGAGCATGGAATAAGGGAAAAGGAGCAAGGCAAATTGGAAAAAAAACTAATGCTTATTTATAACCAGTCAAGTGCACAAAAATAAAAAAAATATAAATTATTGGAAATTAATTAAATAAATAAAAATATAGCCATTGTTGCATTTAATTCTCTCTCTCTTATAATAGCTTGCGACCTACTAATATATGAGAGAATCAAGGAACCAAAATATATATAATCAAAATATGTTGAACAAAATCTGATGGCCCTGGACGGGACACGTGTCGAAGAATCAACCCCAACAACACAAAGAGCAATCAGTTGGCACGGAGCAAATTATCTGACCGACTGAGTCGAGAAGGTTGATCGAATAAGCAAATGAATGACTTGTCATAATAGGAGCAAGTTAAATGCAGCTCTCATAAGAAAAGAATTTGACAAAAGGAATAGTTGTCTTAACAATTATTATGATTAATCGATAATATAGAATCTCAAGGGCATTACCAATTTCATAATGTGTCTTCTTTTTATTATAAATATGAGAACACTAACATGTAAAAGGGAAATCTTAGGAAAGGCATGAAAGGATTACTAATTTTGTTCTTTTGAGACTTTTGCCTTTCCTCACTCTCTATTTTACCCTTCTTACTTACGCTTAATTCTCTAGGTGTGATTCACGAAGATATCTACTTGAACCTGTCGGCTGCTTTTCTTATTTTGAAGTGGTAAGGTTTTCATATGTTGCTCATCATTTGAGTTATTTTAGTTACAATTTATTTTTTTCTTAAAAATTTGCTCTTTTTTTGAGTTGTGTGGAAAACAAAAAATACTAAAGTTAATCAGTTAAAAAGTAGGAATAAAATATTACCATAAATGGAAAATAAATTTGTTAATCTTGTTTTCTCTTAACCTTATTTAAATGGTCAAGTATGTTAGTGGAGTTTTGAGTGAGAGGAATCCACTTATGGTTGGGTATGAGTATCTTTTTATGTATGAGAGGGCAACACTGATATAGCTATGAAGTGAAAAAAGCATACAAAGAGGACCTGTGTACATGTAAGGATGAGATAAATAAATTCCTAGTAATATATATATATATATATATATATATATATANATTTTCACTTCGAAGTAATTCGTTAATATGGATAAATATTTACTTACGAAGTACGCATGCAGAACTGTGTGTATAGAGGTTATTCGGAAGATATTTGAGGGTTATGTCGATGTTATTGGAGTTAATACCTCCAATAACCTGATAAAACTTCCAAATAACAATAAAAAATATGAACGCGAAACCGTAAAATGTATTGATGGGTTATTAAGGGGGTTATTGAGAGGTTATACTTTAATAACCTCTCAATAACTCTCAACAACTGAGTTTTTAGAAGATTATTTTATGAAATACATACTCAGAATTGTGTGTTTATTCCGGTTGTTTAATCTTCCTCTTTATTCTACAGTTGTGCGGTGAACAATTATGTGGAGGCAGTGAAAGAGCTCTGCTGTGAAATNACCCAAATTATGGTATTTACAGATTAACCCTCCTCTTTTTACCATTTTTCAAATTCTCACTCAAATATCAAAATTTATGATAAAATCCGAACTCATATCCTTCATTCTTATCAAATTCGCAATAGTTTGATAGTTGGACGCACGAATAAATGAGTTGAATAGTTCAAGAAAATCATCGGAATAGTTAATTTATAAATATCAATATTTAGGTGTTTATGATTGATATAATACTGTTCGTTTGAAAATCATTTTCACACAGAGATCATCTGAAACTCGATGTTCATAAATTATCCATTCTTTTCATCCATTTTTCAAATTCTACCTCAAATATCAAAATTTATGGTAAAACCCTCACCAATATTTTTTATTTTTGTCAAATTCCCAACATATTAATTGTGACACGCGTAAATATATTATTTTGATAGTTCAAAAAATTATCTGAATGTTTTTTTTTTATATAAATATCACTATTTCAGATGATTTATGTGCAATTATTTTTATATTTTATTAAGAATTCAAAGTACAAGCAGTTATGATCATATACTTGAATAATATTTTGTATTTACATGTCATAATCTTAATGCATTTACATATCTAACTTATAAACTCAAAACATTTACATACATATCATCTTATTCATTCATGAAAAAACATATTTTATTTTTTAATATTTAAAATTATTAAAAAATTTAGCTGATTGCTATATAAATTCATGGAAATTGGGTGGTGTTTGTATAAATGCTACAAGAATTTAATAAGGAGGTTATTTCCATGTCACAATTATCCACAAGTGGTTGTCACTCAGGACAAAGCATATGGAGGCTTTAGGTCACATCTTTTCAAGGTCACAAGATTTTCCTATCTTTAATTCCACAATTAAATTAGAGAGAAATCATCATAGGGCCATTTACACACATCCCACCCAATTCTTATGTATTTACATATTAAACACTTAAATGATTTATTTATATACTTATACCGCACAAATGTTTTCATATCACATCAAAAATATCACTATTTTAATTTTTAAAAGATGAAATACATACTTTCATGCATATATAGAATAGATAGCATTTATGTAAAAATGAAAATTTAGGAGTTATTTATATAAATACATATGAATTGAGTGATATATATATATATATATATATATATATATATATA